>WSXT02240098.1:0-15672 GCA_011762715.2 Neuroterus valhalla
TTCTACTACATAAGTAAAATAATGTAAACATTATTTACTATTTTTTAATTTTTCTCATCCCATTATTTTCTTGAGCTTTTTTATAATGAACATATCACTTATTATATCTAAAAGATGAACGAAAAAATAGGTTTAATGGATCGTCTAAATTTTGAATGTTGATAATTTTTAATTACGATAATTTTATTTTGCACTTTATCTATTCTAAAAATTGCTCGTTTTGAAGTAATAGAATAAAAAGTGCGAGCCGCTGTGGGGCGCCTGGCAGGAGTGATAACATTGTACACACCTGCATGTTCTGTTCAGGCACGCGTGTGAAGTACGACTTTCAAGAATAGCTTAGTACACTATACACTGCTAATATACTTCTCTACAGTTGAAGTCTCATTGTGACGAAGGATGAAGAGAAAAATATGGAAAATATATAAAAAATTGATTTAATTTTGATTTTATAATCATTCCTGCAATCAGAATAGTTAATAAATCAAACGAAAAATTTTTATTTCGAATATAAGTACAGTCAATCTGTCACCAAAAGGCTGTTTTTGAAAAAAATATCCAAATATCCAAAAGTTTTTGGATTTGATACATCTCGGAAATGGTAGGTTTTTGGGGAAATTTGTAAGGACCAAAAATGTTGGGAGCGATTTTTTCTACAACTTTTTTTTTAGGTCGATATGCTGCGATGAAAAATGCAATAATGAATGGCGCTAAAGTACTAAAGAAGCGTTTTTCCGCTTTTGGGCACAGAAAGTGTTCGCAATGAATCACCGAAAAAAAGCAGGGTCAGCAAAAAAATAAATATACAATACTATGGAAAATTCATTGATATTGTCAAAGAACTGTTTGGTTTTGTAACAAAATACAAATTCGCATGGACGAAGCATCTTTTCTTTTTACCAAGCCAAGATTCTATGAAATAATAAACACTCAAACGTATTTTCCATGTTTGACGCTCAACAACAATGATTAGCACATTTTTGTACAGCTTGTTTGATAAAAATTTTAAAAACCTTCTTAAATCACGTTCAATACTGAAGTTAGCATAGTTTTGGAGAGAAATCGATAATAATAATTAGTAATTCATAATTACAATTTATCCTAATTAGGAATAATTTGAAAGTCCTACTTACAAAAAAATTATTCATTCAGTCTGAAGTAATGATTTATTATGTATCTATCCTAACGTCGCCCTCGTCGGAAACAATGGGCAATCTACGGTGACAGGTTTGTCACGCTATAACTCGTGAACGGTAATTCGGACAAGAAAAATTTTCTTGTGAATTTTGTAGGATTTTCTAATACCAGCAACTTTTTTATTGACAGATTTGTGCTTACAATTTTTTATCTGTGCCAAAAAGCAAGAAAACGTTTTTTTTTGTATTTAGCACCATCTACTAATTGCAATTCTCATCGCAGCATATCGACCCGAAGAAAAGAGTTATAGGAAAAATTTCCCTCAACATTTTTCGCCCTTACAACATCTACCAAAAACCCGCCATTTCCGAAATATATGCAATCCGAAAACTTTTGGAGTTTTCTCAAAAACGCGCAACTGAATGATCCCGCATTTAGCAGGTTAAGCTCTTTGAATGCTCTTCTATCCATTTCCGAAAAAAATCTTTTATTGTATTTTTTCCCACAAAATTTTACAGTTTGACTGTACTATATATCATATCAACCATGCTTTTCGTTGAAAATTGAATTTATGATTGGAAATTAAAATATATCATCGAAAATATGTTTTGGTCAAGAACCCCACCATTCAATACGAAGGTAATGCATTTTGAAGGAGGTCTTATTTTTGATTCAAAATGAAGGGTCTTCCATAAACCAAGTAGCTTCTTTAGGGGGGGGAGGTTGGACGGAAGGCCACGCTGGTCCAAATGGGGACGTGTTTTTAAATTCAGGTGTAAAAGAAAAATAAAGAGATTAAAAAAAAGGAATAAAAGGCGTTGCTTACTCTTTTTTGACATAGAAACTGACCAACTTGTTTCTCTACCTGATTTTAATGACAATGCTGGAGAAAATGTATTCCCGGTCATCAGAAACTTACATGAGTGGCTAGTACCGCCATTTTTCAATACAGATTGTTGAAAAAGAATAAAACTTAAGTTTACCTTATAATTTTTTGTTTTATTTCCGTTCTATAAGGAATCAATAAAACACGTAGCACCCGGGGGAGGGGGGGGGTCTAAAATAATTCCACAATTGACCACATGGGGGATGGGGGGTCAAAAAGTGGCAAAAATGATGCAATGCAAGAAAACATACCCAATTTATTCATTCCAAATAAGCTCTTGCTGCCAGCAGAAGCGCAGGGTCGGAATTCGTCGCCATTGAGCGCTGTGGTAGAAGAAGATGCGGCAGTTAGCTGTCGGTGACTTGAAGACTGCCCAGGAATGGGGGCAAACAAGAGGACTAGGGTAAGAGAAAATGGAGCAATGAGAGGAAGTGTAGGAAACAGAAGTGAGGAAAAGTAAGGGGAAAAAGAGGAAGTGAAGAGAGGGTAACAAGGAGAAATTATGGGAGGAAGACTGAGGGGAAATGACAAGAAGGGCGGGAAGGGGTGATCAGAGAAGAAGGAATGAGTGGAGGGGAAATAAGTACTGAATATCCAACTTCGAGTTTTTTATTCTTGAAATTTGGAGGATTGTATCCAAAAAGTCTTTTATTCTCTATTGTAATGTTCGAGCGCTCCCTTATTCATTTTTAATGAAAACTCAATATTTGTTAAAGAACCTTTCTTCTCTCAGGATTCAAGATCCAATTACCCTTTCAGGTAATCGCTATTCGCAGGGTCGACAATTGTATTTGGTTGTACGTTAGTTTCAGAAGTTTGATTATTGTCTCGAAAGCTCTCATAAATCAAAGCCACAGAGAAAACCCTAACCCGGAAGAGAGGTGCATCCGTTTCCAGTTGGAGAGCAAGAAAATACAATTAAGTCCTGGATATAACGCTACGGTTATTATCGCGATTCATTTTGATCCCAGCGCGAATTTACAACCTCCCTGATTGTTTCACACGCGGAAATATTCTATTCTTTTTGTAGTAACCTCCGCCAAGCCTCATTCAGTTTGATACAACTTTAACTGGAGTAATAACTTTTGATTGAAGCTGTATCGTCCTTTAAAGGAATTGAGGTGATCTTTTTCCTTTTGTGCATGGTGGGGGAACTCATGAAAAATTTGAAACATAATTATTTCAAAATCGATTTTATGACTCTGAGGAGCGTTTCCTCGTGCAGTGTCACATATATTAGATATGAGAAGGGATATCATACATGAAAAACTAATCAGAACATGTTTAAGAGATTATTTAAGAAGAAAGAAAACTTATTGAAGATACCTAATCGACTTTAAAATCTTCCTTATCAATATTAAAAACCATAAAACCATTGCGATAAGAAACTCAAATGTATTAACGGAAATAATTACCTATATTTACTGCTAAATGCACGGAAAATTTTATTTTTTTGTAAACCTTCATTTGAAATTTTTAATCATCAGATTGCATATACTTTTTTCTCCCTTTGACGCATAAAATATACTAATAGCAACCTGTTGAAAACATATATTGAGTGCACTGCCACACTGTATATGATGTTTAATTAAAACGACCTAAGCATTGAGGCAAAGCCTTCAATATACCTCTAATTAAGAAGCATTTTCTCAGAACTTTATCGCGAATGCCAAGTGCCTTTTGGAATTAAATGTTGCTCATCGATTTAGAAAATTTATGCAAGAAGGCTTGATGAGATCATGAAAAATTGTGAAGGCAAGGATAGTGTCGTTATCAAAGCAACTTCTGCTTTTACGATATCATAAGGTGTAGAGAGTTAGTTCAAAAATAATGGCATTGGCAATTGCGAACTGTCCAGTGTCCAACGCCACTCGTTCAACGTGTTTAATGAGGGTAATTAGATGCCAAGTACTCGAAGAAAAAAAAATTCCAACATGACTGTTCGCTAATTATCTTTCTGGCACCAGTGAACCCACTCGATACAAGGGCGACACCTATTGCTTTTCATAGCATTGACGATAAGACGCTGTAACATCTACGACAGACATTTCTGATTACGCAAATTGAAGATCAAATAGTATTCATAAAATAGTTCATTGTAAAAATTTCTAAAAGGACTTCAATCGTTACATGAATGTAGAGATTATTTGAAAAGAAAATGAAGAACCAGAAACTTTCATACAAAATGGATCTTGAATGATTAAATATTGAATTTCTCAAGAATATGAACTTGAATCGCAAGAATTGCAAGATTGATGAACAAGAGAATAATTATGGTATTTTAATTGGCAAGTAACTTTATTCGAGATGGAACTTCAGAAGACTTATTATGGGCATTGTATGTCAGTGAAGGGAATAAAAAAGATCGGGTCCTCGAAGGTGTGCCGACCGCGATAATTATTGATTTTATCCGCGTGGGTTGCATTCCAAGGGACGACAATAATCGAGAAGATAAGCATCCACGAGATTCGACGAAATGGGAGGATTCGCAATTACCAATTTCGAAGACGCCCTGAGGGATTCTTTCTTCAAAATGTTGCGTTGAAAAGAGCCTATTCCCAGGGTAAGGCTGACTAATATCAAAATAATATATTTGCTAATATCCAAAAGTATATAATCGTTATTGAAGGCAAGGGAACTTAAACTGTTGTGCGTTCATGAAGATCGAACTAAATTTAAGAGGGCTATACACATTAAAAGCATGCGTTTTCAAAATAATAAAAAATAAAAAGAAATAACATCTGTTATTCCTATAGAACTAATATCATATTCCTTATAATTTATCAGAAATATGTTCTTATCTGTATCATGGTCTAATATTGTGGTCAACTTAAAGATGGAGAAAATAATTTATTATCAGCGTCAATTCGATAGATATAACAACTAAGAAAACTTTTGCAAATTCTGACATTGATCTTTAAAAAATTCAAGAAGATAATTTTAAAAATAAAATATTGAATAATTCATAACAATACAATCATTATATGAGCAATATTAAGGTATACTTGGTGGGAAAATTTTAAAGTTTATCGAATTATCGCAATAATTTATAAAATCGAGCAAAGCGAGCAAACTGCAGTTTTGCATGGGCATAGGGTACCACTAGGAAAGCTTAACTGTGAATGTTCAGGGTTCTCACCCCCTTGACTTCGGCGCCATCTTGAATCAGAGAATGAAATCGGGTTCTCGCCCATAACTTCTGTTGTTTTTGCATTAGAAAAAAATCAAAAAATCATTTTGTGGAGGAAAATAATACCTGTAAAACAATGCATCTTAAGATTTTATTTACTCATTTTTTCATACTGAAAATTCCATTATTTGAAAACACAAAAAGCATAATGATATCAGTTTTTTCGCTATATCTTGTTTCCTGTTACTTTGATAGGAAAATTTTTCAAACAAAAATTGTAGAGCAGCGAATTTTTGATACTTTATGTCTCACGTTTTTCTTTTGTTGAACTAATTCTATTCGCTGTATACTGTTGTATACCGTGCTAAATGTTCGACAAACTGCATACATAATGCTTTCTTAATAAATAACTTTTTGTAAAATAAGTTTTCATGTTTTTCACTGGTTTGTGTGATAGAAAATTTAGTTCATAAAAACAATACCTAATAACACAAACTGCGCATTTCACTTAACTTCTCAAAAATTGTTACGTACCTACTTTAGTTGTTCAGAATGAGAGTAGGTTTTTCAAAACGTGATACATTCATTCATTATCCAATTGTTTATTTATAACGAAAATTGTTGTCGTCCACACATTTCATCAAGACTTTTACAGTACTTCCTGGGCAAGTATAATATATTGTTTCATACTGTGAATTTATAAATAAAGAACAAATTGTTGAAGAATTTTTTTATAACAATGATATCAAAAACCACATATGTTGAATGGACGATAAACAAACAATTTCATCTACAATTTTGACTTCCAGTTAGTTGCAAACCGTAGAGCGACTGCTACGTGCATGTAAGTTTGTTGAACGTCGCGTCATGTGGCGTGGTGTTTAACAATAATGACTTGTTCAAAAAAAAAAATGTCAAAACATAAAATGTAGAAAATTTGCTGTTCTACAATGTTTACTTTAGAAATTTTTATATCAAAGTAACAAGAAACCAGATATAGTAAAACAACTGATATCATTATGCTTTTTTTTGTTTAGATAATGGAATTTTCAGTATGAACAAATGAGGAGATAGAATTTTCGGAGGTATCATTTTGTACGTATTGTTTTCAGCAACTTTTCCAGCAAAGAAATCTGCAAATAACAACCAGTAATCTAATTCATGTGTACCATCTTAAATCTTAACATTGAAGCACATCCCGACATGACATTTTTCATGCTATATCAAATTATCAAGAATTTTGGTATAAAAAGTGTAGTCTTTATAGTTTTTTTACTGGAGTCCGCTCATGTTGAGAACGAGGTCAATCGATTAGATCTAATGGCTCCTGTTTTCCATCGCTATAATAAGGGCTATTACAGATTCCACGGAATGTACAGTGCATAATATTCTCCTGGCAGTGATCTGTCCGGTCCCAGCGATAGTGAGTTGGTACCAGATCCTCTATGTAAATGAGCAGCAGCAATTAACCACGAGAAGGCGAAGCTGAAAGACGAAGAGTCCGTGTCCGACAAGACTTGAGAAGAGGCCAGACGTCGCGGTGATTTTTCGGTGGATTAAAGCCTGATTTACATTTGCGGTTCGCTAAAACGACGCACTAAAAAAAGATTTTCAGCTCTGTTCACATTCAAGCGACACGGCTGCCAAACAAAACAGCAGGCTTCTATTCAATATATGGTCCTCATTATATAAAGTAATCGATGACGATCCCACATATAACTGATCCTCTAAATCACCCTTGAATAGTTCATCTATTTCTATCTCATTACAAATTCCGCAGTTTTTTTAAAATTTGAAGCCAAAAATCAGTCCCTCGATCTGTAACCCGATGTGATACCCTTTTTCAATGGTCATTCAACGGGGACGTCTGGCTAGCTCAGTCGGTAGAGCGCGAGACTCTTAATCTCAGGGTCGTGGGTTCGTGCCCCACGTTGAGCGCCAATTGTAACGAGGATGCCCGGCTATCCACCGCAATATATATATATATATATATATATATATATATAAAATTCGAAGACCAAAAATAGTTGAAAGCGCGCAAAAATGGACTCCGGACATGGATCAAACCCAGGCCGCCGATTTATTAAGTCGGCACGATATCCATTGCGCCACGGAGCCTGTTATTATCAAGACTCAATTGGGTCGTAGACGCTTCTTTGCTCTACATTCACTATATGCTTCTTACTTTACCGGTAAGGAGGTAGGGATAATTAAATTTGCTGGTTCAACTCATGTTAAAACCAGAACGTTACATCAGAGAAAATGTTTTGTAATTGTCGTTACTCTGAATTTCTTGGATGGAATTTTTGAAACTGAATATTGTGAATCTCTTGAAGGCTGACAGAGGAAAGTAGAAACGCCGTGGGAAAGCTATAAATCTTACACTTGACGTGAGTGTAAATATTGTAAACTTGTTGACGGACTCCTGCATAATTAAGATCTGAACTGTCCGAGGTTGAGGCTTGCAGCTTCCTCTTCTTCCTGTTAGTCTTCTGCGCCAGAGGATCCCTGCAGATCTCGGTGAATGCGCACGTTCTTCTCAGCATAATCTGGGTATTGCGAGACGTATTTCTTCAATGTGTGTACCCCTGTGTACACGGAATACGTCTCGCTCCTTACGGCCATTACACGCTTGTTGAACGCAAACGCGCAACTGCTAACGCGAATGCGGATGCGCTTGCAGCGGGAAGATCAATCATATATTGCCGGGAGAGAAATATAATAATACGGCTTTCGTATCCGCTTTTTGAATTGATTTCACAATATTATAATCTCAACCTACTAGGACTGGATGCATTTTTTACAGCCTTAAGTTTACGAAATTGCAGATCCTATCTTAATAGAGATACTTATCAAACATTCTTGAAATAAGGAACCAGATATAGAAAACTGCCAAGAAAAGAGAGAGAGCAGTTCCTTTTTTCCTATGTTAATAGTCTATTGTGTGGCCAGGATGCACGGCGTGCAAACGCACAGAAGCCAAAGGAAGCAAAACTTTTCAAGTGAGCTATTTCTGCGCATGCATGTCAATTTGCATTACCGACAGTCCTTTACAAGTTAACTATTTATCACGTTCGATGGCGCTGATTCCTGCAGGACAGCTGATTGTTCAGAGTGATGCTAGTTCTCACGACTTGGTATCTAGGGAAGTTATGAATAGAATTTGCCATGTTCGCATGGACGAGGAATGCCTCGACTTTCGTGAGATGCATGTGTTGAATAAACACTCAACATTCCCAAGTGTCAGATTAAGCTAGAAAATAATATTAAAACGTTGCACAATGGGTAATTTTCATTTGTTGCATAATGCAGTTGTCAACTGTTTGCAACATTCCAATACCCTGCGAGTTTTGTCCGAATAACCAACAAAAATGAAAGTTAGCAAAGAACACTAGAATATATCCATTTAAATATCTGAAACCACCATAAAGACAGTCAGGACACGCTCTCAAAGAGAAAATGCAAACCTTGGACTGCTGAGCCGGTGCCGCACGTCATGAAATCGTAAGCCGTAAGATTTATTCCCTAATAAATATTGTAATGAGCATTAGTCATCAGCTTTACGCATAATCATATGGGTTAATCAACTTCGCAGTTTCTTCTTAAATTAAAAAATGCGAACTGCTGAACTTCTCTTATTAAATTATATATACTACTGTCAGGGGAAATGCTTATCACTTATCTTGGATTTCATGTTTCATCTTGAGTTCATGAGTGTGAGGTGCCTGGGAATTTACATGGCAGCAACATGATCATAGTTAAGTGGTCTTATAACGAAGTTAGAGTACCGCCTATGTTACCATGTAAGGCACTGCTTCCACCTCTAATCCCCACTTTTGCACCGAGTGAATCAAGACTACCTACCACAGTATATCTACCGCAATTGCTTGCCTCTGTAACCTTCACTTAAATTTCCATTTGTATCTGATCTGTCGGGGATACAGAAACATTAGCGAAGGGGCGTTGTAATTACAAGTATACAAGATGCTACTGTTCATATCAGATGAATTTACATCCAATAATATTTGTGCAGTAATTGCTTGAGTTGGAACTCTGATAAAATGTATAAACCACCACTTAATTGTGTCGTAATTATGATAGCGTGACACTCCTCACCAAGAGCTAAAAAGCTTCTAGAAGCACTTTGAAATAGATTGAAATTATCAGCATTACTGTAATCATGCTACTCATAAGAAGATGCGATTAAACAACATTTTATCTGTTATGCCGCTCATCTTAGTAGAAACATGTAAAAATCCGATTGAGCGGATTCCACTTGTAAGAAAAAATAAAAACGAGGATCATACTTGGAAAGCATATACGGTGATTTATTGAAAACTGATGGATGAACTTGAGCACATGATTAAAGGCATAGTTGAATACAGAAAAAATTGTATCGTTATTTTTCATTTTCCATTAAGTCATGTTCATAGAGAGTAGATGGATTTTTCAAATTCAAGACTCTGGTGACTCTTCATCCAACTGACAATCTTTCTAGAATTCCTTCTGTACCAGTTTATTTCATATCTGGCCCATTCTAATATTGATTGCAAGGAAGGCATGATTGCTTCAAAATCAATATAGTGTGTTTGTATCAGTTGTTCAAATTTATCGACTTGATTTTGTGTTGATAAGAACTGAGATGCATCCGATAAAATACTTAAGACTTGTTTGTAATCACCTCCATTTCTAAAATTAAAAAGTGTCTCATGTATTTTCATTGATATCTTTCGTCTTCTTCCTCTTTGACCGTTATATAATATTTTGAGTATATCTTTATTCTTTTTTTCCTCTTTGTTATTAATACAATACTTACGATTTCACTATATCTCTATAATATCTATCAACAAAGTCGATAACGAAATCGGCTCCGAATGAACTGCAAGATGATACTGATTTGAAAACATCACTGAGAGAACGCTTATGCGTTCTCTGGTCATCAAAATTAGTTGAAGTTAAGCGAAGGTACCTGAACAAATGTGAAGGATTGAATTCTTGCTGCAGATTGTTCAGAATAAAAGTATTGATTTTCTGATAATTAAAAAAATATATATAAATAATTAGGAGAAACAGTTTACGATACATATAAGATGACTCACTGTTCTAGTATCTTGGGATCCTGACTACATGAAAGCGCATTTATTATTTCTACTTGTTCTGAAACAACACTCGTTAAATAATATTGTTTACGTAGAAATTCCCAATCATCCTGAGTGCCATATTTTATTGCCGTGGAATAAACAACGCTCTTCAAATTCTTCGGAACACTAATACAATAATTATTACTGAAAAAATTGAATGATCCAAATGGTAGATGTTTATTTTCTGTAGCACTTACCGTTTGTTAGTACCATTTTTCCAATTGCCAAAGTATTTTAGAGATTTTGAAATACAATCTGGAAGTCCCATATTGCAAGATAGCGAATTCAATTCGCGACGTAATAAGATAGTAAGCCTATCATCGCCGGGTCTATCAACGAACCCTATCTGCTGATGAATGTTCTTTATAAGTGTTAAAATATATTTCTGAAAAAAATGAAAAAAGTATTATCGAATGAGAGTTTTTGATGAGGGAAACATATGAAGTGAAAATTTTTGAATGTAGTTAAGATAAGAAACTATACCAACAGAAATGACATTATATTCTTCCTGTCCGGAAAATCGTCGAATGAGATAATCAAGATTGGTAAAAGCTGTCTTGAATGGCAAATAACTTGTTTCATTTTTTAAGTATTGAAGTCCTCCAAAAGCAATGTTATAATCAAGTAAATTCGCCCTCGCAAGATTCATCAAATCATCAATAATAGCTGCTCTATTTATTACATGAATCTTCTCGAAACCAGCTTGGTTTAGAGCTTGAAATATTCTAAACCATGAGTCTGTGTCGTAATTGACACGGTAGAAACCTTAAATATAAAAAGACATGAATGAATTTGACGTAATTTTATTCAATCTCATAAATCTTTTCAAAGTTTCACTCACCAGCAGCTTGTACATTAAATAATATCCAATCAGCTGTTTCCCTTTGTATTCTTAAAACCTTATCACCATTAATCCACTTATCAATAGTTGTAAGGAAGAAATCGGGATTTGTTTTTGAAGCCCAACTAATAGGAATCCACCATTTTTGTTCCACTGGGGAATATGAATTTGGCTTCCTCAAGAAAAACCTCTGTTGTCTCAATTTTACCTGATCACCACTGACGGTGACTGAAAGTACTGGATATCCAGGTTGTTTGGTCCAAGTGTTCATTATGTCTTCTACAGAAGCATCGAGTTTTGAACTTATTTGAATTTGGATTCTTGAAAATAAATCCTCAGGCTTTCCAGTATTGTATTTTCTTGAAAAATCAGAATACCGAATCAATCATTGCAGTTATATCAATGTTCAATAGCCAATTTCAGTTTCACTTACCTTCCATATAAATACGATTTCAGGGTAGAGCCAAAAATATCAGAACCAAAGGATGATTCCATCATCCGTAGTATACTTGCTCCTTTCTTGTAAGAAATTCCATCTGCCATATTACCAATATCTGATTGGTGATAAACGAATCTAGAAAGAGATTGCGAAGAAGGTAGAGCATCGACAACAAGAGCTTGTTGCTGTGTAAGTAGAAATTGTTGCTCCATTCCCCACGTTGGTTCAATCTGAAATCAAGCTTATTAGCTATGTTCATGTTCAAAAAATTTTTTATCGAAATTTTAATTTGAACTTAGAAATTCGCTCAAAATATACATGAGAAATGGTCTTGAATTCAAAGTATTCAGCGAAACCTTCACTAAGCCAAAGGTATCCCCACCAATCAGGCGTGACTAAATTTCCAAACCACATATGAGTGCATTCGTGAGCTATTATTTCAGCCACAGATTGTTGAATAACATCTGAAGAGTCCTCCTCATCATACAAAAGAGCTGGTTCTCTATAAGTTATTAGGCCCCAATTTTCCATTCCACCAAAATGAGATTTTGGTAGGGCGACCATATCCAATTTTTGAATTTGATATTTTTGTCCGAACGTGGGTTCCAAGTATGCCAAAACTTTGGTCACAATTTGGATAGCATATTTCGCCTGATCGATAGCAGCTTCTCTTGCCCAAATTTTGATACTTCCATTGCCTATCGATTTTAGGTCAGATATGATAAAGGCAACTAAATATGTCGACATCTGTACACTGTCTTCAAAAATGTCGTTGGCGATGGATCCTCTGAAAATGAAAGTGTAATGACAATAAATTTATAAATAACTAGCTGTGCCCTGTGGTGGCGGCTTCGCCACCGTGGAGAGAAATATGAATGGCAGTGGTGCCATCTGTCGGAAGTTGGTCGTACCAACTCAGAAACTTTTATGGGCTCATGCACAACAACTTTGCTAAACATCAGCACATGATCAAATGCATTGTTCACGATTCTATAAAGGACATATATCTAAGCTCTGAGGTTTCTTTTTTTAAAATGAAGAATATATAAAAAAGAGGAAAATAGAAAAGATCAATGGAACTCACATAGTTTTTGTACTAATGAGAGGCATGTTGCTTAATGCTGTGTATTCTATCGGGCGTTGTATTTGTATTCTGAAAATTGCTTTGAAAGCAGGTTCATCAAAACAAGGAAAAGCATGCCTGGCATAAACTGCTTGAAATTGTGTTGCAGCTATTTTTCTGAAATTGAATATTTTACATGTTATAAATAGTGAAGCAAAATTATAGAAAATGAAACCGAGTTCTTACCTTGTTTCTCCTTTTTTATCAACATAGGACATATTATAAAATCCATAGAGGCTATTCTGGACGACACCACTGTACTCAATTGCAATCAAAATTTCAGTACCTTTCGCTAAGATCTCTTCAAGAGTTATTGTATATTTTTCAGTGACTGGATCATAGTTTGAATTTTTCAAATTCAATTTTTTATTATCAATAAGAATTGAAGTGTTCGCAAGGGTTATTTTTCCATAATGCAAGACAATCTCGTCAGTTATTTCTTGAACAGTGGCATTAATTTTTACACGGCCGCTAAAAGTAAAATCTTTTTGGAGCAGCACTGTGAGGTCGTAATATGTAGGTTTAATTGCTGTTGGCAAACGATATTTTTCTGCTTGGAATCCTTCATAAGACACTGTTGGACTTTGGAATAGATTTTCATTTATTGCTTCTGATTCTAACAGTGACAGCACTGCCACTAATATTACAATATTCCATTTTAACTTCATCTGTAATGGTAGGTATAGTTATATTAGGAAATTGGAACACAATCAATTGACCCACATTCTTAATATAAATAATAAAGCTTAATTTTTAAAGTTAGGATTACAGTTCATTCAGGTTTAACACATCGCGCAACATAAAAGAACTGAGACTCTTGAATCGAGTAGAATTTGATAACTGGTCATTTGTTAGGAACTTAAGATTGTGCAGCAATGAAGATTATGTCTCTTATCTGAATCGTCATTCATCAGTGACTACATGCTTTGATTTGACCTGATCTATCTCTTTGCAGTAAGTGATTATTTTGAAGAAAATTTCTAGACATATAACATCTAGCTTGAATTGGAATACATCATCTTTGAAATAATAATCCGAAAATAAAAATAAGGTTTGAAAATATAATTAAAGTTCAAGCTTCTAACCAAGAAAAGGAATATTTACCAATCAAATTCTTTCCAGAAAAATATTTCTGCAATTTATCCGATCCTAGATAATCAATTATATCGTGCGATCAACATTTTATAAGGAAATTCAGAAAGTCGTCAATATTTCTCTTGCTTTATCTACACGCATGTCCTACAGGTTCTTTGTTAAGGAAATATTCTGATTATATAATAGTAACTCTTAAAATTTATTACCGCCCTTCATGAAAACGTATTTTTGTTGCAGGTGAGGTCTTTGTCAGAAATACTTGCGTCTAGCATTTGTGAGTATAAAAAATGCCAATAATAAAAATATCTTGTTTGATGAATTCTGAACATCATCTAGTGTATACATTAGGATGGTCCAACATTTTTTTTTCTTCCGAATTTCGAAACAAAACGCCCGAAAATTCGTTCAAATCCAAAAAAAAATATAAACGCATTTTTTTGTTGAAAAAAAATTATATTTAGAGGTGGCACAATCCCCGTGAAGTTTGACACGCATTTCCTATAAGAAAAAAAAATGTTTACGTAAATTTTATTTAGAATTCTCAATATTAGCTGAATCGAGTTCGAAATTCACAATTTTTCTTCAAAATTAGTCACAGAATACGAATAAAATATTACTTCTCAATTAGTCACCCCATAAGTCTGTTTTATAAGGTTCCAAAAACCCCATAAGTTAAGAAATGGGTTTTTCAAGTTGTTGGCGCTTATTATGATTCATTTGCGATTTTTAAATGCAGACTGTTTCAAATACATAAAATACTACTATTTACTGATAATTAAATGTTTATTTAAATTCTTTTAAAAATTTATTATTGTTTTTAGTATTTCTCTCTCAGAAAAGGGTTAGAAATTCAACGATTTTTCTGAATTTTTCAACTTTTTTTCGAATTTTCAGTTGAAGCGAGTAAATGATCAATTAAAGTTAACAAAAATGATTATTGAAGCAATTTGTCATCAATTATAACAATATTCTCTTAGAATAATGCTACAAAGTTACGGTTTTTTTCTGAAATTTTCTACTTTTTATCCACGTTTCACTTAATGTAAATAATTATCTAATTTAATTTGACCAAAAATAATTGTTTAAACAAATTGTTAATGTTTATAGTTATCTTCTCCTAGATTATACTACATAGTTGCGGGTTTTTCCTGAAATTTGTAACATTTTGTCACTTTTTAATTAGAATAAAGTAATAATCAATTTATACTAAAAAAATATTTGTTGAAACAATCTATTATCATTGCTAATAATATTTTCTTTGCTAAATGAAAGAAACTTGCAGTTTTTCCTGAAATTTTTAACTTTTTGCCCACTTTTTACTTGAAGTGAGTTCATTATTAATATAATTTTTTTTTAATTATTTAAACAAATTACTATTGTTCATAGCTATTTCCCTTTTGATAAGTGCTAAACAGTTGCGGTTTCTCCAAACTCTTAAGTTTTTTGTCCACTGTTCACTTAGTGAATGAATAATTAATGGGAGTTTACGGAAATGCCTATTCAAACAATTTATTATTGTTTATAACCATTTTTTCTTAGACAAGTGCTAGAAAGCTGTGGTTTTTTTCTGAATGGTTTACATTTACACTGAATGGAATTTGAATGAAATTCAATTAGATAATATTGATTTAAATGTTGATGGAATTAGATTGTTTTTTATTGAAAAAAAACTTTTCCTGAAACATCAACCATTGAATTTTTTATAATTAATTTATATTTCTAGGTCGAAAATTCAACTCTTTGGTTAAAAGTTGAACTACTTTCTTAAAAATTTAATTTTTGCGTTGAAGATCCATAATTGTAGTATGTATGTATGTATTTAATCTCTTCCCATTTACGGGTTTGAGGGCCTCCGTTCCCTTTACAATAGGTTACATAAC
>WSXT02240109.1:0-15672 GCA_011762715.2 Neuroterus valhalla
GTTGAAAATTCAAGATGTGAAATTTCAGACGATTCTAATACTTTCTCAATCATAAATGATGAGAATGTAAAAAGAAATCGATGATTATCCAGCTGGAAAGGAATTGAATACAAAAGTACAAAAATCTCACAAAAATGGTTGAATTTTTAACAAACAGGATGAATTTAAAACTGAGAACGAGAATCTCAAACCAATAAAAATAATCCTCGCAAATATATTACGATGCTAAAAGACAAATTTTGTATGCAACAGATAAAATTCCCGCAAAGAAGATCAGTTATAGATATTTAACTAAATGAATGGACATTTTACAAAGGAGATGCAATTTCAGCCACAACAAATGAGTTTCAAAGAGAGCATACCTGGGCTTTTAATCCAACAGTATGATTTTAATTTTCGACAATAAAAATAAAAAATTTTTAAAATTTTTTAGGCAATTTCAGTTTTGAGCCAAACAAATTAATACCTAATAAAAGTCACCAATTTTATATTAAAAAGTCAAATTCACAACTGAAAAAGATCAATTTTCAAATAATTATGAATCTTCAACTAAATACATGATTTTTGAACAAAGTTTTCCACATTTTATCAAAAGAGGTGACTTTTGAACATTTTAGATATATTCTTGAACAGAAAGTTAAATTTTCCAACCTGGACGATAAATTAAATTAAAGAGTAATTATAAATGAAACGGTTTTAACCTTAAGCCTGTACTAAATTTTACACCATAAAAGAGATGAATTTCCATCGAAATGGATCAATTTGCAATTTTCCACCAAAAACAAAAGTTCCAAACAAAATACATGACTTTCCCCCAGAAGTATCCATTCTTTTGAAATGAACAAATTTTCAACCAAGAATATCAGTTTTCAACAAGAAAAAAAGAATTTTCAACATAATAAATGAATGATTCTTCAAGTCATATCCAGGAGTTTGAATTTCCAAGCTAAACAGAATTGTTGCGGGAAACAATCAATCCTAGAGCAAGAAGATCAATTTTTAATCATATACAAATTCCTTGAGAAATTTCGTTCAATGATAGATTTTCGAATGAAAAAATAAATAACATTCAATTTTTAAATGCAGTTCGAGAGAGATGAGTTTGTCCAATTGAACCCAAAATTACAGGATTTATGTTGATTTTTAATTCACCCCATGCAATGACTCTCGGTCAACTGGAGAACCGAAATGTCCGATATTTTTGTATTTTTTACGATATTCCGTGGCTGCTGTGTGTTGGTTGAGGCAGTGTTAGTTTTTCTTTCAACTTGACTTACCCATTTCAAAAAATTATCAAAATCAACCTAGAAATTGCTATTTCTATAAAAAATTTTAATTTCGATTTTCTAAAAAATGCCATGTTTTTTTTGCATTTTTTTCAATCATAACTGATTCAAAGATCTAAATTTTAAGCTATATGGGACTTCCCAATTTTGCGTTATGTGGAAATAAAAAAATAAAATCGTTTTTTCCTTCCATTTTTTTGCATTTATATGCACGAGTATTCTAGTAAATTATTTTCAATTACACAAAACTGAAATATGTTTAATTTATTTATCAAGAGAACAAGTACAATCTTTCAGAGCGAAAAAAAATTATTGGGATAGGGAAAAATCAAGGATCAACCAGGAACTTAAAAAACTCACGTTTGGAAGTCTGTGAGAGAAAACGGTAAAATTAAACTTTTTAGAGGGCGAAATTCACAGATGACTATGGCAGAAGTACAAACAACAGAAAAAAACAAACGCGATTGAGTCAAAAAAACATGGAGCTTTTGAGAAAATCGAATTCGGAAATTTTTACAAAAATAGCAATTTCTAGGTTAGCTTTTATTAGTTCTCAAAATGATTAACTCAAATTGAAAGAACTCCTTAAACTATATCAAACAACATAAAGCAGCAAAGAAAATTGTTAAACACTACAAAAATATCAGGCATTTTCATTTCTCAGTTGACCGAAAGTCATTTTAGTGGTTAATTTTGGCGCTAGTTATGATTTTTTTGCGGTTTTTAACGCAAATTGTTTCAAATACATGTAACACTACTTCAAACTGATCTTTAGACGTTTAATCAAATTGTTCACACAATTTATTATTGTTTTTAGCAACTTTCCCCTAGAAGAGTGTTAGAAAGTCGAGGTTTTTGCTGTATTTTTCAACTTATTTTCGAAGTTTCAGTTAGAGCGAGGTAATGTTTAATGAAAGTTGACAAAAATCATTGTTTAAACAATTTTTTATCATTCATAACAATATTCTCTAAAATAATGCTACAAAGTTTCGGTTTATTCTGAAATTTCCAATTTTCGTTCTTTTTTCACTTGGAGTGTGTAACTATTTAACTTAGTTTAGCAAAAATAATTGTTCAAACAAATTGTGAATGTTTATCGCATTACAGACCTAGTCCTCACACCTTATTTCAATTATTCCATTTTTTCTTTTGTCTCTTTTGTATAAGAGCTCTTTTGTTTTAATTATTTTTCTTAACATTGGAAAAAGAAAGAAAATACTTTACATAAAAAAATACAATACCACGTAAAATGTGATTCTCTCTAATGTTTATTTATTATTTGTTCACAACTAAAAAGGTAGACCAGAGTCAAACATTTCAGAAAAAACCACAACTTTCTAGCACTTATCTAAGAGAAAATGGCCATGAACGATAATAAATTGTTTAAATAAGCATATTTGTTTCTCGCATCGATTATTACCTTACTAAGTGAGAAGTTGATAAAAAGCCTAATCGTTTAGTCAAATACCGCTTTTTTCAGCACAAGTCTAAAAGAAGATAGGTATTAACAATAATAATGTCTTTAAACAATTATTTCTGTTCAATTAAATAAAATATTTATTCAATGCAAGTGGAAAGTGGGCAAAAAGTTTAAAATATCAGAATTAACCGGAAGGTTCTATCATTAAGCAGAAAAAATATTATTGGCAATGATAACAAATTGTTTGAATAATTTGTTCCTAAACATGAATTGATAATTACTTTACTCTAATTGAAAAGTGATTAGAATTTCAGAATTTCAGAAAAAAAACGTATTTATGTAGTATTAGTCCAGGAGAAGATAGCTTTAAAAATTCAAAATTTGTTTAAACAATTATTTTCGCTTAATTTGAATAAATAATTACCTGCTTCATGTGAACAGTGGACAAAACGTTATGAATTTTAGAAAAAACCGCAACTTTGTAGCATTATTCTGAAAGAATATTGTTATGAATAATAACAAATTGTTCGAACTATTATTTTTGTCAACTTGAATTGGTTATCACCTCGTTCTAACTGAAATGGTTGATATTTGAAAAGTAATATTTCATTCGTTATCTGTGACCAATTGTGAGGAGAAATGGCGAATTTTGAACTCGATTCATCTAATATTGAGATTTCTGAATCAAATTTACGAAAACGTCTTTTTTTCTTATAGGAAATACGTGGTAAACTTCACGGTTCTTGCGGCACCTCTAAACATTTTTTTTTCCGAAACCAAAAAAATGCATTTTTTTTTTCGGATTCAACAAATTTCCGGGCGTTTTGCATAAAAATTTGAAAGAAATTTGTTGTATCGCATTTTCGGACCACCCTAATGTCGCCAGCCAGCATGATTTCGAGTGAAATCGGTTTTTAGGTAAACCAAACAATAAATTTGCAACAGAGAAAGTTTTTTTTGTCGGGGAAAACGAAAAATTAATTCATTCTTGAATTTTTGAAAAATGGAGTTTTTCATCATCTAGTTCCTTTTCCAACAAAAAGAGATCAGTTTCTAACACAATTCATATATTTTCAACCAAAAAGTTCAATTTTCCACTCGAATGATAAAGACGGATCAACAAAAATTTTTGTTGATGAAGCAGCTGCATCAAAAGAATAAGTTTCTAACAGAATACAAACATCTCCAATCGAGTGGTTTGATGTTCAACCTGAATGAAGGAGTTCGACCGAAAAAAATTATTTATGGAAAAAGTTGCATTTTTTATTAAACAGTTAGATTGACCTTATGATTTTTGAAAGAATAAAATAATATCATACTAATTATTATTTCCAGCTTCCTTATAAAACCTCTACCCTGATCATTGCCAGGGGGAGGAATATGTTACAACAAAATAGGAGAAAACTACTTCTCTTCATCCCTTCCTCAATGGAAGATGTAATACTATAACATCTAAAAATTCCAATCCATACAATGCTTTTTCGTATGAAGTCCTTCAATATCCAAAAAGTTAAGATACAGGTGAAAGGAAGAAGAAGCAACAGAGAGTGTTAAAAACCTAACTCTATTTAACAATCTCTCGGAACGAATATAATTTCCCCATGGTTTCAATATTTCACTATTCTCCTCTTCCGAAGATTCCTTCTACTCCGGAACTTAAAGATACCAACATCTCTTTGAGGACTTTCCTGCCGAAAAAAAAATATCAACGAGAATCTTTGTGGTTCTAACAACAGATGAACTTTAATAGAGGAGATGAGCTGGCTTTTTGTTTCTCTTGAAGTCTGATACGACATCGATATCCGAGAGGACAAAGGGTATGGTTCTCGGGCTGATAGAGCTGTTACTAAATCTGATTGCAAAGGACACCTAACACCTCCATTTTTCCAGATCCAGTATTGTAGTTTAAAACCTTATTTCGCTTCCCTTATCATTGCAATCCTACTTTCTCATCCTTGGTCTTTCTATCTGTGTGAACTCGACTTGCCTCCATCCCCCCTCTTCATTTCTTCACCCCAAGACCCTTCGAAAGAAATATCACGACTATTTCAATTTTCGCTGATATTGGCGACCGATAGGAGGAAGCGCCTCTGGGGCAGTACGACTATACTTTATTTTATTCGATATCTCTACCACTAGCATTCTTACCTTCTTGGATATATATAAGACATGTGTATGTATGACATCTCAGTGTCATCCGTATGTACGTTGGGTGAAACCACTTCTACTTCAATGCATATGTTGGACGTGCCATTGTACAGTGGATGAATGAGAAACGAAGAACTTATATTTTTGACTGGGTAGTAGCATTATCAAGTCGAGAAAATTATTCTTCAGCTCATTCCCTAAGCCGTTCCCATGACCTCTTGAATAAGTATTTTGTTGAATATTTTGCCCACAGTACTTATTAGCCTTATTGCCCAATAAGTATAACAGTCGCCTAAACTAACGATTCCCTTGTAGATAAGGACAAAAATCGCCTTCCTCCAAACATTTGGAACTTCGCTTTTCACGGCACACAGATTCATGGGTGTGACTCTACTAGGATCGGAATTGTATTGAACTCGTCTGAGACATTGCTTGTATCAAAATAGCAGAAGTTTTCTTTTGTAAATTTCATTGCCCTTTATACTCAAGATTTTCACATCTGTCCGGGATCACAATTTTACAACCCGACAAACTTTTGGTTATATGCAGCTATTTATTTCCTACTTCGAAATTCGGAACCCATGAAACTCATCAACAACAAGTTAGTGATATTTCCATCTAAAAAATTGAAATTGTATACGCATGTCGTAAACTATTGGAGATAGGTAAAAATTAACAAATTGAAAATTTTGCATTCAGAAAATGTAATTCTTCCAACTTGTCAAACTTCTGGAATCATGCGAAAATAATATTCAGAAGATAAATCATATAAACAATCTTCAAAATGTAGAGTAGATTAGTGATCGTCCTTGAAGGCCTACGGGATCTTCGGTCACAATTGAACTCCAAGAGGAAATTTCACCTTCACGTCTGGTTTTTCGGCAGGGTCAGTAAGCAAGATTCCGTCTTTGGAATGTCTTGGGTATATCTTTACTCGAGATTAGGCCAAGTCAAATTATATTAACTCGAGAATTTCACCCACTTGCAGTGGTTCAAAATTCCAAAAAGCTGTCCAAAAATCAGAATCTCGATATTTCACTCCGTTCGAGTACCCATATAAGGTTTTTGGGATCACTGATTTCGAAAATGGAGTCAAAAATTGAAAATTTCGTACTGACGGACATTTTCCTAAAATTTTCCATGAATCTACTTAAAAATCAGTGTTAAGGGGTTTCCGGGGTCTCGGATTCCAGAAATGAAGTCAAGAATCCAAAATTCAGAATGACGGACCAAAAATGGCGGACATTTTTTCTAAAATTGTCCATGCATTTACTTGAAAATGAGTGTTAAGGGTTTTCTGGGGTCGCTGATTTCAGAAATGGAGCCGAAAATCAAAAATTCAAAATAAGGACCCAAAATGGCGGACATTATCCTAAAATTTGTCATGCATATACTTAAAAATGAGTATTAAGGGGTTTTGAGGGTCGCTGATTTCGAAAATGAAGTCAAGAATACAAAATGCAAAATGGCAGATATTTTCTCAAATTTGCCATGAATTTACTCGAAAATGAGTGTTTAATGGTTTTTGGGCTCGCTGATTTCGAAAATGAAGTGAAAAATCCAAAGTTCATAATAGCGGACCTGAAATGGCGAACAATTTCTCTGAAGAACAACTTTTTGAAGGTAAATATCCGCCAGTTTGGGTCCGTCATTTTGAATTTCAGATTCTTGACTCCATTTTCGATATCAGCGACCCCAAAGACCCCTTAGTACTCATTTTCAAATGATTGCATGACAAATTTGAGAAAAATGTCCGCCTTTTTAAATTTTGAATTTTCGACTTTATTTTTGATAACACCGACCCCGGAAACCTTACATGGGTACTCGAACAAAGCGAAATATCGATATTCTGATTTTTGGCCAGCTTTTTGGGATTTTTAACTACTGTGCACCCTAGTGAACACTCCCACGCGGTTATAGAAAAAGCGCATTCATTTCTACGGAGGTGGCCCGGAGCAACTTTTTTTAAAGGAAATGACGTAAGTACCCCGTCTGTACCTTCGCTTAGCAGAGTAACCCATCCGTTCATGTCTCTTATCAATATTATTCTTCCGCAAGAAACGCATGTTTCTATGATAATAAGCATTGAGTCCCAGAAAGTGTCTGTTGTCCTTCCATTGTCACCATTAACAGGAGCACAGCATGCTCTAATGAACAGTCTTTCGATTCCAGCTTTCAAACTCACCCAGAATAACCTAGGAGATACACAATCATACATTTTGACATGCTCTTCTGTTCTCTCGTTCATGATTAGACTAACTCCCTAGTTACTGTGTGATTCCTTGTATATTCTTGAGAAGAGTTCGAGACCGTTCTCCACCTTCATAATCTCACATTCCTCTTTCTTGTTTTCGGTATGCAAAAAATATCAAGCTTCCTCACTTGCTCAGAACCAAGCCAACTTCTTTTCCGTCAGATCATTTATACTTCTTGCTTTCCACACACTAAGTCTCTTTTCCTTACCTGGAACTTTCCCGGAGGAACGTGGTCTATTGATAAAAGTAGAAAAGTAGTAGTAAAGGAAGGCACAAAAAGAAAAAGAAAGCTACAAATGAAGCCGGAACAAAACGAATTATTGTTGGTTGTGTTGCATACTAATTAGGGTACCAGTAATTCAGATAATCTGCAAGTTGCAGAGCTGTAATTGTTCTATTTGAAAAACGCTCAACCCTTCAATATGACTTCTTGGCAGCCTCTATCCTTGACGAGGATTCATTTCATCCGACTTGTTCTCTTGGTATTCCATCTGTAACATCAAGTCATACTATGACTTTCGCATCTAAAGCAGATAAACATGTGTACCAAATCATGCCTGAACCAAGGAAGTTTGGAAAACAAAGCTTTCTCTGAACATATCGTAATCAATTGCCTACCCTTACTGTTGCTTCTCGGATCTCTGAAAGACCAAGTATCCTGTCTATGCCTTTGCTATGGATATGAACCCAGCCATTCATGTCTTTGAGTAGAACTGTCCTTTCTCCATTATTGCAAGAATCCAGGGTATCAATAAGCAAGTTCAAAAAAATATCATTAAACATCCCCATTGTGACCATTGACTGGAGCATAGCACGCTATCCCCTTGTATATTTGAATCATTGTTCATCAACAAATCACATCAATCATGTACCAGGTAGCTGAATTCACAAGTAGAAAAGATTCATCTTCATCGAAGGGGGGAAAAACTTTCTAAGAAATAGTTACATTTCCAATAAAGAGATGAGCTTCAGAAAAGTTCTATACATCTTCAACTAAAAAGTTGGACTTCTAACTTATATGGTGAAGTTCCCACGATTAAAAATGATTTGAAATGGAGCAGTTTCACTTTCAACCATGCATTGAAATTCTCAGCATAGTGAAGATGAATCGCCATCTAAATAGATGCATTTCCAAGCCGAAAGATTAATTTCTCAATCGAAGAAAGATTCTGTATTTCATTCGATATCTGTTCTGCACGCATTCTCAGCTCCTTGGATGTATTTATAGGACGTTTGTTTGTATTTATAGGACGTTTGTTTGTATTTATAGGACGTTTGTTTGTATGTGTGACATTTCGATGCCATCCGTATTTGAGATGAGGAACACCGCTTTCACCTCTATGCACACGTTGAATGTACCATCCTCCAATAGTTGGGATACATCACGATCTCTGAATACTTAGTGCGGAAATTACTGTTTTTGGAAGATATATGTAAAAGAACATGTTTCACATTGGTAGCTACATGTCTACTATAAATGATGGGAAGATGCTTCGGTTCGCTTCTCAGCTTTTCTCTTATTCAGATAATGTTCTCCCAATCAAATGAAAGAAATTTTTTTTTCCTTCTTTTCTAATCTATGCATCATGTTTTAATTATAATTTAAAATATTGCATTATTGCATTTTTGCAACATTGCATATTGCAAAAACCTCAACGGAACGGAAACGAAGTCTTTCTTTGTTCATCAAATTCTGGAAGAAAATTAGAAAACAATCTCAACCTAGCAATCGCCTACAATGGGTAGGCAACTCTTAGGTTTGGTAGTGTCAGATTCCTACTGACTAGAACCCTTCTTCTCCTGCCAACCTATTTCCTCGAAACCACTTTCGCATAACTTCAGGGAAACGGGAATAAGGCCGCTACGCCGAGCATCAGCTTTTTACTGCTCTGCCTGCTTGGACTTCAAACTCCTGCTTCTGACTCTACCAAGATGTACGCATCGTCCTCAGTTGCATGACAGTGTTGCGCAACGGGCTCATCGGCCTTCGACATCTTGTCACGGATCTGCACAGCAGTACCTCAAGGCGTTACTCCCGGTGCCGCATCGCCGAACACCTTGCACCGTGCAGATCCCGAAAGATTGTTAGTCCGAGAATCTTCGCCTTTTGCAGCGCAGAGGTGACAGTGTGGAGCACTAATGTACTCCATGGACCTGTGTTCATCTTTGCTGCACCAGCAGCAACTCGCCTTTCTTTCGGGGCCGGTGCAACCCGCTGTCATATGGCGGTAACCATGACAGCGGTAGCACCGGGTCACCTCCATCTTCTTTCTTACATGACAAGACATCCACACAACTTTCAGGTGTTTCGTGCATATAAGCCTTGCGGCCAGACCTTCGTCTATATCGAAGAAAGCGTTTAGGTCACACCTGAAGGCCTTCCGCGTGAAGCTTACTCTTGAATCCTCCTACATTACAAGAGCGAAGTGCTTCTCAATCGCTTCTTTTGCATCTCCTTTTCCAGTTAGCTTGTCGAGGTCAAGCACCTCGACCTGTACACGGGGGACCAGCTCGCGGACTATCCTCTCTTTACCAACTGCTTCCCTGATGACAGCGGACATTTTTGCTCTGCCCTCTGCCTCGTTTCCCACCTCTATGAGGATGCCACCGTCCTTTGATTTCCGAACACCCTTGATTTTTACAGTAAGGGTGTTCGGTTCCAGCGTCCTATTAATGTTGCGGAGGACCTTGGCGTAGCTTGAACCTTCGGATGGTTTAGTAGGAATAGTTCAGGTCGAGCGCGCCTCTGGCCCTCCTTCTTTTTCTTCATCTTGTTCTTTGGGGCAGATGATGCCACGATCGGAGAACTCTTTAACTGATTATGTAACTAAGTTTAAACACAACACAATTCACATACTTAAAAACACGGACTTTACCATACGTTAACAATCTCCCAAAATTTGAGGCCAAACCTATTCAAAATGTATAAGGAAAAACTTAATTCTTTATTAGGGACAGCTTCGACTTTAAAAACGGAATTGATCACTTCACAATGCCTAGCAATCATGAGATAATTTCTTTGGATATTGAATTTCCGACACGCTTATCGTTAAATGCATTCAAATTAACTGGCCTGAGATCTCAGATTACACTTCTATTCTAAAAAACAAATTTTTAGAGTTAATTGAATTATGCCTGAAAAACTCTTATTACTATTTCAACGATAAATTTTATAAATAAACCTGTGTTATCTTCATGGAGTCTACTATTTTTCTAGCCCTTGCTTATTTAGTTCTTGAGCGTATTGAACAAAAACTCCAGCACATACTCCTTATTATGTCACCTTTCTTATCCTTTATGTTGACGAAATATTCACCTGCATTCCTGAGGATATGATTGATGATATTGTTACGAGGTTCAAGAACTACCACCCAAATTTAGAGTTCACAATTGAAATCGGAAAGGACATTCGAATCAATTTTTCAGATTTCAACGTCATTAAGGTTGATGGAAGTGACGTTACAAACTGGTACAGGAAGCCTACATGGTCTAGTCGATGCGAGA
Organism: Neuroterus valhalla; assembly: GCA_011762715.2. Taxonomy (NCBI): domain Eukaryota; kingdom Metazoa; phylum Arthropoda; class Insecta; order Hymenoptera; family Cynipidae; genus Neuroterus; species Neuroterus valhalla. Next base: position 10,614 of record WSXT02240109.1, read on the forward strand.
TTGACAGAACTGTCAAATACAAGATACAAGATTTATCGAAACTAATATTCAAATTGTAAAAATACTTTGAAATAAACAATAATCATTCGTCTTTTGTTGATAAATATGTTAACAAAAGAATAAATTTTATTGATTTCTATAATACAAATCGACAAAATTCTGTGAAAAACTCTAACATTTCTCCTTTTCATCCTAATAGATTTTACTTCTATCGTTTCATCTCTGAATTTAGTCGTAACATAAAAACTTTGCTCAGACAGTTCATGATTGCTACAATCTTCCATTCCCGAAAATATATTTTCAATTGTTTTGTCATTTCATAGGATGCTGCCAAAAATGAAAATAAGACACACATCATTTATACGACCAAATGCTCGGCTTATGGTGGTTGTTATATTGGCCATTCTAAACGATACATTTATGTTCGTCTTGGAGAATATAAAAATGATTGTGCACATGATTATCGTGGCACTACACTTATACAGCACTTACATGATTTTGATCATCAACTCGACTTCAAAAAGGCCATTAAATTCAATTTCAGGAAACAACTCTTGAGAGAGATATTTCATATTACCAAAAACCAAAACTCAATTAATTTGAGATCTGACATACAAAATATTATTGATCTTTATCTTGATTTACCAAGAAATCTTCCTGAACTGAGATAACTCCAACCACGGCCATCAACACTTCTAAGAAATTTTTTAGATTTTCCTTCCAATTTTTTACTCGTTTCATTGAAATAACATACAAATGCTCCGGCCGAAACAATGTACTCTTTGTCGCTATTTTCTTTCCGCTGATTTCCTAGTGTATTCGTTAAAATTTCATCTACATTTTCTACTTAACTTTCAAATATTTCCGCCGTTGCTGTGTACTCTAAGTGTTCAATTTTTTCTTATTGCGCAACGTATTGCATGTTTATCATTCTTGCACTAATCTCTGTTTTTTTGTAAGTCCTTGACTTCATTCTTTCTCCTGTGTATGTGATTTTCAAAGCGTCAGTTCTATCTGTGGGTTGGGATAAACATGTGAGTACTCCACCATTTTTTGACATAATATTTACCTTTGCTCTTCCAATCCAGAAACATTTTGGATCTTTTATTGCAATTGATAGTTCTTGATACACTACACTATGCTCGTTCGGAGGTTTGTTGTTTATCTACAATTTGCGACATGCCATGATTGTCTCCATTTTGTTTGTTGTTATTCGTTGTCTTTATCCTTTGTTTCGGAACAGGGGATTCATGGTTTATATTCAACAAAATGTAAACGAAGACAAAAAAGTTAATTTTTTATTTCAACTTGATAGGCTTGTACGCTGCAAGCACAACTTTTTTGCTTCGATAAAGAGCTTCCATTCCTAATAAAAAAGAACAGGAGGTCCATTCCACAACAATTCTTTTTAAAGCAGTTTTTGTGTTTTTCTCCTTTGCATAATTGATTAAATATAATATCCTTTTCCCATGTATTTTTCGGCAATGAGTGGTGCTGATCATGGGCCAATGATACTACTATATACCAATATTTTGTGGTATTTTTAAGCAACTTCTCAACTGTTATTTCATGTGTTCATTTTGTAACAATTGTATAAGAGTATTAATTTGTTGTTCTCATTCCTCATTTTACATATTTTATCAGATATTTCTCATTCAAATCACTCAAACGTTATTTCAGGTTTCTAAACAATGACTTGATAAGCGACTATGTGTGGATCAGAACGTTGCCGATACTTCCAAATATATTTGGACTCGAACGAATGCTAACTAATTTATCCTTAATGACCATTTGCAGACAGTTGATGGTTTTTCTTCGATTTTTGAACAGTTGGTACCAAAGGGAAGGGTGGGTCATAGATGGCAACGACAAAAATTCATATCCATCACAAATACATTCCTTGACTTCTTAGTATTATATTTTCATACTATTTAGGGTTTTCCCCGTTCGGAAGAATAAATTCATGGCGGTTCCGTACTAATCATTTTTTTCGAGATCCTTTTGTCTGAAATGGTCAATTTCTTGTCAATCACTCTTTGTATTTTATACTCTTACATACTAAATGTGATCTTCGTCACTTGAAGAATGTTAAGCATTTCCATTTGCGAATGCGTTTTTCTATTATGAAAGAAATGTTGGATTTATTGCTCAACTTGATTTTATATAAGCTTCTCGCGTCATTCCAAATTACCCAACAGTTAAAATATTTGGAGGATTTCAAAAGAAAAGTGCTTGGCTCGCTGAAGGGGAGTCCCTCAGTGCTTGAACTGATCCACCCTATGTAAGGCATCCGTCATCTACATTCCCTTTTATATGTTTGTTCGCTACAAAACCTTTTCGATTTCTGTCGAGCTTTTAAGTAAAATATTCGTGGAATACAGATAATTAACAAACGTGGTTTCTATCATAGATACACAAACCTGTGAAATTTAATAATAAAGTGATAAGTAAAAATTTGATTTGGGGTGGAAAGGGATATATCAGAGGAAAGTATGAACCTTTATCAATCGTAAGTTAACGGATTATTGAAAGTGGCGTTCTTCCTTTTCCAACAAAGCATGTTCCTGCGGAACAGTTGTGATGAAGCGAATAATTTGTCTTTATGCAGTATGAATCGTTAATCGGTTTGAGTACCCCGAAATGCGAAGCGAGGTGATGCGATAATTTCGTCGAATCGTAAGGAAGAGCATCTTCCAGCTTTTTCGAGCATAATTATGGATGACGCCGCGGTCCTCGTACCTTGAGGGAATTGTAGAGGTATGCTTAATAATTATGTTGTGTGTTCTTGAAGTGCAATATTACATCTTTAAATGTGTTTAAGAAAGCGCGGTATTCGTATTGCGTGATCTGCTTCCGGCGCGGTGTTTTGTATACTGGTTATGATTGTTACCAAAACGATTGCGATGATCACCAAATGAGGTTCAATTTGAAATTATTTAACCATGAAATATCTACAACTATGATTCTCCCCAATCAGAGCTCACCTGCTGCTGAACATCGCTCAGATCACGCACCAGAGATATATGGTTCCCTCTAAACGCCAGAGGTTTTTAAGTACTGAATGTTTTACATTTTTTGTTGCTAAAAGTCTATATTACATCCAATCATTGATTCTCATTTCATCATCACCTTCACTACTCAATCTTATGTTTATTACATCGATTCTAATTGTTCGTGCGTTCCAAACATACCTTCTCAGTAAACGATTTAGGCGTGCGTACCGTGTGTTACCTCATTTTGCTTTTTCTATTCACCAGAACGTTTCTCCGTCCATCTGATCTATGTTCTGAACTTTCGATTGTATTTTTTCACTGGATTTAGTATTTCAATTATATGGTAGTTTTATTTTCAAATGTGTCATATTTCAATAATAAATTTAAGTTTTTACCTAGAGAAACCACATCATAGTTTCAATTAAAGTATCGATCATACTTAGAAGAAGAAAATATTTAGAGATTGAAAAATTTCATATTTCAATGAACAAAAAAAATTTTTAATGTGACTGAACAAAATCAGTTTGTTACAGTGAATATCTTTGCTTCAAAGCTCGTTTTGCCGTTTGAGTTTGGATCAAGGTTAACAAGAATACATCTATTATTTTCTCATCAAATATTGCTCCACGATATAGTTACCCTCACAAAAACATCAAAAATGTTAGAAAAGTTAATATGTACACAAATAAGAGTTCTGAAATCAACTCGAGCTAACTTTCAAGATAATTGCATAGTTTTTCAAAAGATAAGTAAACGATATCAGCTCGCTGAAAAGGAAGAACTACCTACATATGATGATTACAATTTCCGCTCCAAGGATATTCAGTATCGTCTATTCATTTGAATTTCTATGATTCTTATAAACATTCACACAGTGTCAGAAGTATTCGGTATTTTCCCATGCATTGCTATGTAAATAGCATTCGAAATAGGATTCTAAGATTGGGAAAATTACAAAAATTTTATTTTGCAAGTTAGATTGCACTGACTCTACAGCGAGCCACTAATAACTTTTGTCGGAAATATAAAAAAAGACTATCGACTATATTTTATTATAAAACTCGTGTTCGAGAAAGTATGGTTAAAATATCGTTAACTTATTTTTTGAAAAACTATGCAATTATCTTGAAAGTGAGCTCGAGTTGATTTCAGAACTCTTATATGTGGACATATTAACAAGAAGGTGAATTCGGCATAGAAAATATTACAAGATTCTTAGTACGTTCACGGTCAGAGTTTTCCCATTAAAGATAAAACACGATGAATTAGCTCTTTTCTAAGATTTTCGATTTTTTCGTGAGGGATTTCACTTCTTTTTTCATTATTATCTTATATTAATTTTACTATTTTATGAATTCATTTTCATGATTTGTCAATTAATCATTTTATCATGCAAATGCTCTATTCCAATTATAATAATAATAATTTTTTCGATAATTACTCTTTTTCTTTTTTGAATTTATGATTTTAATAATCCATTTTGATCATCTTTCATTGATACATTTCCATGGAATGGATTATATATGTAGGTTTTATATATTATTTTCATTAAATTATTGTATGATTTATATTGTTATGAAATTGTAACTATGTTTTATTTATTTATGAATAATATAAATATGTGAAGGTTAATTTTGGTCACTTTGGATAAAAATTTGTAGGAACTTCCTGTAGAATATCATTTTTGGCACCTTGTGCGAAGCCAGATTCAAGGGGACCATCTTCATCACTTTCGAGGTTATTCTTGGTCACTTTGGATATCAATTTGTAAAAAACTTCCTGTATAATATCATTTAGGACACCTAGTGCAAAGCCAGATTCACGGAGACCATCGTCATTACTTTCGAGGTTATTTTTGGTAACTTGGGATGTCAATTTGTGAGAAACTTCCTGTAGAATATCATTTTGGACACTCAGTGCAAAGCCAGATTCACGGAGACTATCGTCATCACTTTCGAGGTTATTCTTGGTCACTTGGATATCGATTTGTGAAAAACTTCTGTAGATTATCATTTTGGACACCTTGTGCAAAGCCAGATTCACGGGGACCATCGTCATCACCTTCG
>WSXT02240120.1:0-15671 GCA_011762715.2 Neuroterus valhalla
GATGGCAAATAGTGATAAACTGATGCAGTTCTGGAGAAGTCTTGGAGAAGTTTTTATTTTTACTCCATATCGAGTTGGAGAGTTACTCCATAACGTTTTAATCTAACTCTCGAAAGAGTTGCATTTATACTCCATGAAGTGTCAAAAGCTTACTCCATTTTTGGAGTGGACTTAACTACTCTAAGAAGAGAGTTAAAAATCACTCCATAAAGAATGGCTGTGTTTTAATTCTCATAAGGAGTAAATTTTAACTCCATTGGAGTTAAATTTAACTCCAGAAAATCTAGAGAGTTGCGCACCGAATTACTAACTGGTTAGCAAAATGTGATACAGTCCGAATAGAAAAAAAAGAAAGTCACAGAAAAATCGGGTTAGTAGAAAACGAAGCTGACAGGAATCGAACACGCGTCTTCGGGGCAGCAGTCGGTCGATGTTCCATTCATCTACAAAACATTATGAGAGATGGGAATGAAAACATCCATATTGACTTAAGTGATAGCAAGTTCATTGGTTCCAATGATTTTAATCCTTAATTTATCAACACTGATGATAATTTTATAATTTTAAATTCAATTAGAATAAGTAAATAATAAAAAATTACTCGAAGATTTTTAAAATTAAAAGAAAAAAAACAAGTTTGAAAACAAAAACATATGAATCCGTTGATCGGAGATCGACACACGTCGAATACGCTCGGCTGCGCTCGGTCCATGGCTTGATGTCTTCTGCTAAACCCGTTAGTAATTTTTGGAACCAATTTTAATAATTGGTATTGACCCCATTACTGAAATTATAAAATGTTTATCATATACATCGTGTTCCTACAGAAAATAGTAATTTTTCTTGCACTGAAAAACTGATATGGCTGTCCCAGCTAAACCTTTTTTAGCTGTAACGGTATCAGGATGCTGCCTATTCTCTTTTCCCTGACAAGTAAATTTCCTAGGTATCTGACCCAAACCCGGTTTGACGTTCAGAAGCAACTTCTTTGTGTCGTTGTCGTGAAAAGTAGCTGTTTTCGATCTCTTAATTTTGTTTTATTCTTTGGATTATGGATGAGTGGGTGAAAAGAAAATTGATAGATTGGCAACTGGAAGAATTTCAGCAAGTATTCGAAGGTAAACCTACCAAATTACATGTGCTAGCTCAAATTATCAAGAGAGTTTAACTTCTGAAATTTCGTAACTTGTCATCAGCTAAGCTTGGTATAGGTCTCCTGCCCATACCGATATTGTGCGCCGCGAAAACCGAATTATAGGGCGTGCGACCAAAAAATCTAGGGCGCCGCGCTAGAATATACTGCTGAAGACCATACCGGTTTTTCAGTGTGCATAGTTAGTATATTATGTTATTTAAAATACTTATTACTCATATTTTCTTTGTTCAATTTATTAATTTCTTTAATAATTTTTCCTATATCAGATTTTACTACAGAAAATATCAAAACTTGCTATTATTAACTAGGAAACCTGTTTATAAAAATAGTACAACTCATTATTTAAATATTAAAATACCAAAATTTCAGCGTTCTGCCCCAGTTTTCTACCTATTTTAGTAATTTTTCTAGTATAAAGTTTCTCAGTGTAACTCAACAACGCAATGTGCGATCAAAGTTCCAACAGAATAGTCTATTGCCCTATAAAAAGATCTGCAAAATTCATTCAAACTGTATTTTTGGTAGCACCCATATAGTTCATCGAAAAAATTTGAATGTTTGCATTCTCATAATTTATGCTGAGTTTGTATTCGTTATTTCCGAAGGAAATTTGACAAAAAGGAATTCACCTTCAATCTAAAAAGTTCCAGGCGCGAATATGGGAGAAGTACAATCACCGAGCGCGATGAGCGGGATCCGACAGTCGCGCCTCCTAGGCGCGCTCAGACTTGCGAGTCATGAGAATGTTCCTGCTTGGCAAGCAGATTTTTTGAAATAAAAAGAAGACGATTTGGAAGTTTTTAATATTATATAGTACAGGCCTGTTACCAAGTTGTGCTAAAATATCGGGTTAGATCACAAGCGTATAATCAAACAATTATGCTGGCAATAATACGTTTGAATTCTTAGTAACGCTGCCGTTAAGTCTCGACGCCTACGTGCCGTATGGGAAAGTTAGTGTTGCTCACCACAAAAACTAATGTGCAATTTCAGAAGGTACTACCTCTACAAGTGTAGGTACGCTGATACTTACGTGTATTATACGATACACGTACATACTTTATGCAGGAAAATTGTTGCACTTGTAGTTCAACGCGTCCATGAAACATTTACACACATATTTTCTCGATCATAACAAGACTTTATAGCTTTTTTGTATTTTATTTATTATTTTTATAACTATATTTTGGCATGGTAAAAAACTGTATAAATTTATGTGTCTACTTATCTTCCATTCATGGTTTATGAAAATTTTTACTGGAGCAGTGGAATTTTAGGTTTCCCAACATGTTATTGCGGATTTCTTTCAGTTTAAGTATCGAGAATATATGTGTTTGAGGTTTCAATTTTAAATTCCGAATAGGAGAATCGACTTTTCTGTTTACTGACCTCGACACACTTATTACAAATGGGAGAAAGCATTTTCCCTTCTTACGTTCAAGGTCTTTGTCAATTGTAGAGATAGCAGTGTTCTTACTTTTTTTCGCAATTTATTCAAGGAAAATTCCATTTCACGAGATAGGAAATTTAGTGTAAATTCACTCTTTTTTGTTGAATTTTTAAAAATTTTTTGCTATACCTGTTTAATCACTTATGTGAGATTCTGTTAGAATTTGAAAGTGTACAATTCTATATATTCCTTATTTGTAAATCGTCTAATTTTCAAAGTTGTAGGGAAAATTAAATTTGAGATTGCTCGTAATTTCTGTCTCATATGAAAGTAGAGTCGATAACAAGAAGGTTTTCCATTGGACAAAGCAACGCGCACTATTAAATGAAAGTTATTAACAAAATGAAAAAACGAAAAATGTAGTCAGGGTTGGGAAACTGGTAAAAATCTGCGGAATTTGTGCAAAAATAATTTTTTTGAACAAATATGGGATTATATTGTTTATTTATTCAATAATACAGACTTTTGACGTTTTAGAAACAAGAATTATTCTATTGTGATACGAATATTGATATTAAATTGTTATTTTTCTTTATGTTATAATATGATTATTTTATTTTTGTTTTTTGGAGACAATTATATGCTTCTACATTTTTAATTTTACAATTTTTTGAATTTTATTCATGAAAAATTATTTCAAAGGGAAAAATATATCAATTTTATGTTCAATGGACTGAAAAACAGTTGTGAAAAAATGATTTCCCCGGTGGAAAGAAAAAAAATGATATGTCCCAAGCCTGACAAAAAAGATGTCCTAACCCTGACTACAAGCTCCATTTAATATTTCTTCACTTCAGACACAAACCATTTGAAATTTCAACTCTTTCCTCTGGGAACTTATTGAGGGCCATCTACAAATTAGAAATATATACTTACTTTAGCATTGACATGTTTTTCCGCGGAGTTTTAAGGCAATCACGACGAACTAGACATAACTTTCCAAGGTATCCGAAATTAAACGGCAGCACAGTACTGTAACCAAGCAACCTCTGACACGAGCGATGCACGAGAAAGTTACAGGTTATCAGAAGAAGTGATACCACGCTATGACACAGATGGCGCAAAGTGTCTTTTTTAAAATATAGGAGTGTCCTAACCCTGACAGCGTCCCAACCCTGAGGACATTCCCCTACCTACAAATTCTGCACCTATTAGTTGATTGTGAGATCTCAATTGCAAATACACTTGTTCGACTTGAAATTAGTATTAGGCTTTCAATTCAAAATTGTAACATTCTGTTTCATGTGTTTTAATCTTTCAATATAGGTACAATTTCAAACTCTCTCATCAAGATGAATTTTTGAACATCAGAAATTATTTCAAAAGATTTTTGAAGCGTTACTCCTTTATTTCTGAAATTATATCAAGAATCATTCATACACTCCAAATCTGAGTTTAGAAAAATACATAATTATTCTCATCTGAGAATCTGTAGATACCTGAATAATTAGGCAAACAAAAAAAAAAGTCTCATCTGTATTCGCATTTATAAATGTAAATGGGTCAATCGCTTGCCAGGCATCATTCAATTGAAATTCGTGTACGGTGTATATCTCGCAAGAGTTCCTATTGTGCATGCGAAAATACGCATCCATCGGGTCAAAGAAAAAAAAAAGTCATCTTGATCATCAGAGAAATTGAAACAATTGAAGGACGCCGGGAGACTTAGTGTAGTGCCTACATAAATTATGTGACGAATTATTGTTCGTCACCTATCTTCGTGAAAGGGAAGATAAATTGTTATGGGTTTAAGTTAATGATTTTGGATAATATCTGTTCTACAGGATTATTCAAAAGAAAGATTCCTGAATAATATGCTTATGAGAAAGTAATTCAAAAAGGGTTTCTTTAAACTTCTTACAGTTTTTTGAAGTGTTTACGGAAAAGAGGAAGTTGTCAAGTGTTTACATTTCTGGAATTTCGAATCACTGAATTGGAGAGTATGTCATCTCATTTAATCGAGTTCTGAATATGAAACTGAAGTTTGCAACGTTTGTGGTAAAACAAAAAAAAAAAAAAAAAAATGTTCTTACCTAAAATCTAACGCATGTATTTAGTAGATTTTGAAGCCAAATAACTGTAAAAAAAAATTCATCTCCCTATTTGCCGGGGGCGAAGCAGTCGATTTCAACCCTAAAGTGTCAAAAATTGAATATAAATTCTAAGATGTTTTCAAACCTTCTTATCTAAAATCTTAAACATGGATTTTATAGATTTTGATGGTAAATAGATGCAAAAAAAGTTTCATCCCCTTAGCTGCCGGGGGAAGCAGTGTTTAGGATTTATAGTAAGAAGCTTTGAACGCGGTTTAGATTTTTTCTGATTTTTGATATTTTTGTGGGTTGAAAATAACAGCTTTCCCCGACAGATAGGGGGATGAAACTTTTTTTGCAGTTATTTACCATAAAATCTACAAAATCCATGTTTAAGATTTAGAGTAAGTAGCTTTGAACACGTTCTGGAATTTTTTTCCTGATTTTTGATATTTTCGGCGGTTGAAAATGACTTCCCCGACAGATAGGGGGATGAAACTTTTTTTGTAGTTATTTACTATTAAATAACCTACAAAATCCATGTTCAAGATTTTAGTTAGCAAGCTTTGAACACGTTTTGAAATTTTTCCCTGATTTTCGATATTTTTTGGGGGTGAAAATGACAGCTTTCCCTGATTGATAGGAGGATGAATTTTTTTTGCAGTTATTCACCATCAAAATCTACAAAATCCATGTTTAAGATTTGGAGTAAGAAGCTTTGAATACGTTTTGGAATTTTTTTCCTGATTTTTGATATTTTCGGCGGTTGAAAATGACTTCCCCGACAGATAGGGGGATGAAACTTTTTACATTTATTCACCATAAAAATCTACAAAATCCATGTTTAAGATTTAAAATAAAAAGCTTTGAACACGTTTTGGAAAAGTTTTTCCTGATTTTTGATATTTTTGGGGGTTGAAAATGACAGTCTTCCCCGACAGATAGGGGGATGAAACTTTTTCCACAGTTTTTTACCATCAAAACCTACAAAATACATGCCTAAGATTTAAAATAAGAAGTTTTGAAGACCTTTTGGAATTTTTTCCTTATTTTTGATATTTTTGAGGTTGGAAAATGAGAGCCTTCTTCGACAGATAGGGGGATGAAACTTTTTTTACAGTTCTTTACCATCAAAATCTACAAAATACTCGTTCAAGATTTTGGAAAGAATATTTTTGATTTTTCGTTCGCTATAAACGTTGCAAACTCCAGTTTCATTTGTGAATATGTTATATAGAATTTGCAGAAAAATCACTGCATTTTTTCGAAATATGCTATATTCCTATCTTGCCGACATTATTTCTCGTCAACCTCGTGTCCACATGGAATGAGATAACAGATACTAAATTGATATTTAAAAAAATACAATAAAAGGCAAAGGATCATCTTGTCACAATATCTGATAATCGAAATTGCCAAAAAAATTCCAAAAATATGTCTTCAAAATATGAACCGTGGATAAACATAAGCAGGGTGTCGATTTGACCGGGAAGCGAGGAAATGGCCAGTAATTTTATGGACCGGGAAAAAACCGGGAAATGGCCAGGAATTTAACTTAAAAATCGGGAAAATACTTTACTCAACCTAGTATATTCAAAAATTCTACCCAAAAAATACGAGAAATGGCCGCTTTCTTTTCATGAATCAAAAAGATACACTGCAACCTCAAACTGAATTCACCCAAACTCGCTCCTTCTTCGAAATGAGATCGTGGATGGCTCCTGGACGAGACGGTGTGGGGGGTTTGGAGAGGGGCGCTCTCCTCGCTCCACTCTCCGCCATCCTCGCGTGTATTCGGCCCTGACTGTTTACGTTTCAGCTCACTCGAACTTCTTCCAAGGCCGTCGATACCCAACCCCGAAGCTGGATTAAGTTTGAGGTTCCAGTGTATATTATCGTTCGATTTGAAGAATGTAACGTTCCCTTATTCTGATTCTCCAAGTTTTTAAATACATCTATACTTCATGAGAGGAAGAATTTTTTTTCCATTATAAGAAAAACGTTTTGAACATTTTTAGTTCTGTAAGATTTTTTAGCTGACTCAAATTTTATAATCGAAATGATGATAGCCCAAATCTACTGAACGAATAACTATCTTCATTTTTTCAAAAAAATGTATTTATCACGTTTTATTTGCTTTTCCTTATTTATCTGACTTGGGACAGGGAATTCCAGAAAATAATTATATTTCTAGAAGAGAGGAATTTCGAAAAATCGTTCCTCCAATCCAAAATTCGTCAGAATTGTCAAGTTCCCTCTTCTTAATTTTAAACAATGAAACTACTTCTAGCAGTTTTTAGATTAGGAGCAGTATTCCTGAGAAGAAATATTTCTGAATTATGATACAAAGCTTGTTTACGTTGTTCATTGCAAATTCATTCTTTTTGAGTTAAAAAATCATCTACTTGTTTAAAATTCAAACTTGATTGTTGAATTTCAAATTTCCTTGTTAAAGTTGTATTATTTTGTTTCAAAATTCACCTCTGGTTGAAATTGTAACTACTTTATTCAAAATCAATTAATCTTTTTTGGATAAAAATCCAAGTATTTACTTGAACATTGATTTTTGAATTTGACTATTAAACTAATATTTACCTTTTTTGTAGAAAATGAATGTTTATGGTAAAAAATTCATCTTTTCGCCTAAAATGCATCTATTTATTTGAAGATTCATTATTATACCTGAAAATTCATAAGTTTGTTTGAAAAGAAATTACTTCAACTGAAAATTTAACTGTTTCATTTTTAGTGGAAAATTTATCTTTTCTAGTTCAAAATTCGCCATTTCGGTGAAAATTTGTCTTTTTGAATCAAAAATTCAATTATTTTGTTGAAACTTCTGAATTTTGTTGAAAAATCAATTTTTTATAGAAAATTATTTTTTCCTTCGGAAGTTATTATTCTTCTTCAAAAAATCTTCTTTACGTTTATCATTCAACTTATGACGTCGAACGTTTCATTTTAGTAAAACATTCATTTAGTTGAAAACTCTTATGTTTGGTTTAAGACTAATTCTTTAGGCCAAAAATGTCACTATTCCATTTTTGTTCAAAAATTATTATTTTTACAGTCTTACTTTAAACTATTTCGTTTTGAAAATGTTATTTTTTGATTGAAAATTAATTTTTTGTTAAGAATTGAACTATTCTATAGTTAGAGGTTCATCATTTCAGTTAAAAATTTGTCTTTCTGGTTTAAAATTCAACTACTTCAGTTAAAAATTTACAATTTCATTTGATTCTTGATCATTTTGTGTATAAATGTAATAATTTGTTTGTTACTTTTTTTTGTTTGGTGAAAGATAAATTTTTTTTTTAACTGAAAATTTAACTTTCCAATTTAATCTCCATAGTTTCAGTTAAAAATCTAATTATTCAGTTAAACATCTATTTTTTTCTATTTGAAATTTGAGTAATCAAATTTTCGTTGACAATTTATCTTTTTCAGTAAAAGTTAATTCATCTGTTCGAAAACTCAACTTCTTTAGTTAAAGATTCTTGAGTTTAGTATAAAATACTTATGCTTGGTTTAAAATTGATTTTTTAAATCAAAAATGTTGCTGTTCCATTTTTGGTTGAAAACAATGATTTTTTTACTTTTAAATTCTACTATTTTATTGAAAAATTATATTTTTCCTTAGAAAATGATTCTTTATATTTGTAAAATAATCTTCTTGTTTGAATATTCACCTTCATAATTGGAAATTGGAGTACTTCAGTTAAATATTTATCTTTTTAGTTGAAAATGCATTTTCTCGTTTTGAAATTCAACTGTTCTGATTCAAGATTCATAATGTTATTTGAAAATTCATCAAATTGGTTGAAAAATGAACTATTTTGTTGGGAACCCGTTTCTTCTATTATCACAAATTGATTTTTTTTAATTGTAAGTTTAACTGTTCCAATTTTTGTTAAAAAAATGATATTTTTTCGTTAAAAATTAGAGTATTCTTTTCAAAATTGATTTACTTTGCAATGTTTGATCTTTTGTGTTAAAGGATGTTTAGAGTGAACGTCATGACTAAAAATAAATGTTTGTATTTTGCGACAAATATAAATATGTTAGGTCCATCTAGCTGATCGGGAAAATTGAAAAATTTTACCGTGAAGAACCGGGAAATGACCGGAAATTCTAAATCGCCAGCCGAATCGCCACTCTGAAAGTCTACACACAATATCTACGCGTCGGGTGTATCTTGCATTTCTATTATTTCTATGCCTACACCTATGCATGCGGGTGTCATATCTCGCTGGTATTAGTAGTGTTCGGTGCGGTGCGGTGCATCGGGCGGTGGCCCGCTCACGAATGTCACGGTGCACAACCAAAACAAGGACATGCGCATGTGCCGTTCCCCTATCCCTATGTGAACGCATTTCTTCCCCTCCTGCGTTCGCACACCCTCCCCTCTTTTTTCTCTTCCCTCTGCGCCTGCTGCGCCCTTTGCGCCTTGCGGCCTTGCGCTCGCGACTCGCGTCAGTTGCGCGAGAGCCTTCTGCGGGGGAGGAGCTCGCTCTCGCTCATTTAACTGCCATTAGTTGTATTTATCTAAATCTTCAAACCAGCTCCTGTGCGCTCACTTTAAACAACAAAACATTCGACCTGCTCTACCAAATCACGGATTAGTGTTGTCGCCGAATTGAGTTTGAAAAATGAAAGAAAATAAAATCATCAAATAGTGGATGGAATAACCTACTACTCTATTTTGGAAGCCACAGCGCCCCAGACAGGAGCACCAGGACGCGCTCCTGTCGGCAGCCTTTTGTCTCGATCTGCCCACCCCTGCCTTTAGGTGCTTAGCCAGGGAATAGTGTGCGTCGGGCCTAATTCTGTGCGTGTTACTCGATTTTTTTTCTCAAAAAATCACCAGAAAAACTGGAATATCCACGGCTAAGTCTGTGATATTATCGTGTGGTTTGTGCACCGTTTCATCACTCGCGAGTGTGTTATCAGTTGTACTGCATCCACTCTGTAATATTAGAGATAGACAATACATCTGTGACGTTGGGTGTAAGATTGGAGATTTAAATTTAGGACTTATCAACAATTTCTTGGGTGAGCCTTTATCCAATATTTTTATATTTTTCTTCATTTTTTCATGTCCTACAATTGACATAAAACACTCAGACTCGCAGTTTTATTTATTTATTATTAAGTTTAGAGGATATTGACACCTTTGGTTTAATTGGAATTTTTAAATTTATTAGTCACTTAAATTAAGAAAAAAAAAGTGTAATCAGTCGATTTTGTAAAAGAGAAAAGAAGCAACATTGATTCAAATGCAACTACTATTTGCTTTAGAGGTTAATCAACTTTTAAGGAGTTATTTCCTCCTGCAGATTGTTTATATCAAACAGATACATAAAGAACATGTTTTTGAATGATATTGCGAAAATGCATTCTTTGACAAGGAAATGCATTGAAGGAAGGATTATAATTACTTCATGTTCAGGCATTTTTTATTAAATATGAAAAAAAATATTGATGTCATGGAAATATCACTTGAAACATTCTCGGTCATCAGAATTGAAATGATACAGTATCAGTCATGTCTTATGAAAGAAGAACCAATTTTTCTTTATAAAGAAAAAATGTTTAACTCAAAAAGAATACTTATAATAACGATACTTGTCGTAATTGAATCTGACTGATTGTTCAAAAATGGTTGAATTTTTAAAAGAGTAAATAATCTTCAAGTATAGTTTATTGTTTATAGGATGTTTTCTCCTGGAAGAATTGTTTTAACGATTTTGGTCGTGGGAACTTTAAAAATTTTATTATAAATTAAATGAAATTTGTTCTAAATTGGTAAGAACCAAAAAAACATTGTTTATATGGATGATTTTTCTAAATTTGAGACCAAAGTTTCATTAGAAATAATTGTTTTTACTGAAAATGACATCATTAATAATATTATTTCGATACTTTAAATCATAGAAAAATCATACATGCCAAAGATCTGATTTTTTGGCACAGCTTCCTCGAGAAAGAGTACGTACCATGATTCTTGACACCATTACACCATAGGCCTTATACATCTACTAAAATTTGAGTACACATACCTCATTTTTTCAGTACGAACAGCAGCACAAGCTGGAAAAAAGAAATTGTACCAAAGTTTCAGTTCGAATAGCCGAATTTTCTCGGTATAAGGAGACACTGTTTTTTCAGGAATATCACCTGCCTTTAAATTTGCTCAGTAGAATGTGGTAAACAGGTGAATTCTTTAAATGGAATTATGTCGCAATCGATAATAAGAAATACATTATTGTTTCTTATCGATATTCTTACTCCACAAGAGACACAAATTACGATCAACAGCTGAATCCTATATTTAGTAAATGTTCAAAATGTTCTTGACCATGATACCATATCATAAAACATTTTTTTGCGGATATCGCTAGAAGAGCATTCAAAAAGCTTGACCTGAAAAATGTAGGATCGTTCAGGGGCGGGTTTTTGAGAAATCTCAAAAAGTTTTTGGAATTGATATATCTCGGAAACAGTAGGTTTTTGGGAAAATCTGTAAGGACAAAAAATGTTAGGAGCAATTTTTTCTACAACTTTCCTCATTGGGTCGACATGCTGCGATGAAAAGTGCAATTTATAGATGGCGCTAAAGCCAAAGTACCAAAAGAAGCGTTTTCTCGCTTTTTGGTACAGAAAGAAAATTTATATCGCAAAACTGCCAATGAGAAAGTTGTTTGTTTCAAAAAAAAACCTACAAAATTTATGCAAAAATTTTTCTTCTCCGACTTACCGTTCACGAGTTATAGCGTGACAAACCTGTCACCGTAGATTTCCCATATGATAAATTGTTATTATAAATTGATATTCATTATAATTAATTTTTTCCAAAACTATGCTGACTTTAGTATTGTGCGTGATTTAATAAGGTTTTTAAGAATTTATATCAAACAAGCTGTACAAAAATGTGCTAATAATTGTTTTTGAGCGTGCATTTTTCAGGTCATGCTATTTGAATGCTCTTCTAGCGATTTCCGCAAAAGAAAGTTTTACGGTATTTTTGTCCAAAAACGGCCTTTTTTGACAGATTGACTGTACTATTGGTCCTCTTCTGAAGTTCCCTCGCAATTCCGGCGCATAATAAATTGTATCTCTTTTTGAATAAGCAGTAAATAATCTAGCTGAATCAACTTGTTAAGCTTTTATGCGATACAATTTATCATTAAAGCAAACGTATTTTCAAGAAATTTATGTATAACTACAGATAAAGTTGCAAATAGAGCTTTTAAAAAATTAATTGCACATAATGAACCCCAAAGATAATTTTTATCAGGTGGATTAAAATTCTGCACATACCACATTGACATTTACAATTCTCTCAGAGTTTTTACCTGCCTTCGGAATAAGAAATATCTTTCTTACTTACTTTTGCAATAAAAAGGAAATAGGCCTAATATACAACATCAATTTAGAAGAGAATGTTTTACTTTAATGCTAGATGTTTATAAATGTCAAAATCTTGCTTGGAACGTTCGCTTCCATTTTCGGCAATCACGGGTAATGTTTTATCATCTTCTACCGGTTTCGCTTTAATCCGCGGCCATTGCTCTTTCCAGCGGTTGCTCTTACGAGAAACGGTTTCTCGATTAACTCCCGCTTGTAACAAAAAAATAAAAATAAACACGATATTTTAAATAAACACTGAAAAATGAATTTTAGCGACCTATTTTCTTTACTCTAACTGCTCTAGCATATATGCTGTGATTAAACTCACAGAAAATTTGGGATTAAATGCACTCATTGCTCGATTAATTCTTCCCTAAAATATGTGACGCTCCACTTTCGTAAAGCTGTTGAAACAATTTTTGCATCGACATCATTTTTCTTTCGCAATGACATTCCGTTGACTTTCCTGCTATAAATCAAAGATATGGCTCCAAGGAGGTTATCGGGTTAATTTAACTTGAGATCTTTTAGAATTATTGTTTGCAATACCTGCAGTCAAATTTATAAGTATATCATTATCATACACGATTGTCGTCATTTTTCATTATTCTAATCAGGAACGTAATTTCAGATTTCTTGTATATTGTGCATGATTGAAATAACCTTAAATATCTGGTTATTTTTATTCTAACTGAATGCCTTTACCGAATTTCACACTCTTTTCTCTATCCCTCTCTTTTTATCTTTCTTGATGAATTCTAGTTTTTTTGAAGTTTTTTGCCTCTTTTCAAGAAACTCCCTCTATTTCAATTTTTCCTTGTTTTCTTGCTTATAATATATGCGAGCTAAATTTATAGATCGTAATAGAAAATTTCAAATATTTTTCTTTTAAAGTTAGTTCTTATCAATGGAAAAGTCCACTAGTATATTTTTGGTTCATGTTACATTTATTTTGGGTAAATACTCTACTTTTTGGTCAGTTCTTGAACTTTTTATTTTGCTGAAAATTCATCGTTTCTCAGTTGAAAAAATATTTTTTATCAGCCGCAAATACTGCTTATCTATTTTTGTTGAAAATTTAATCCTGTTCAGTTGAAAATTTAACTATTAAATTTTTCCATTGAAAATTCAACCGATAAATTTTGAAAGTTGAACTGCTTTTTTGAAAACTCATTTTATGGGGTAGCAAATTCATATTCTTTATTCGAAACCAAATTTTTTCTTAGTTACATTCAACTGTTCATGATTGAAAACCGAAATCTGCTTTCGACTGAAATATTAAAATCACCATATTTTCTGGTGGAATTCGGGAAAAAAAACAAATGATCAAAACAAAAGAAGATACAATGCAGTGGACATGGTAACCATACTCAATTTTTTGGTAAACTTCAACCACGTGAAGTTAATTTTTGTTGCAGATAAACTTTATTCTGAAATTGATGTAACGATTATATTTGGTTTTTACTGTGAATCTGAGTTGATCGTAAATTCAACTACTTTGTTGACATTTTAACTTTTTTATGGAAATTCATTTTTTTTTTAGGAAACATCATTTCAGTTGGAAATTATATAATTTTTTTATAAATTGAACTATACTGTTAATAATATATTTATTCGGTCGAAAATACTTGGTTTTTACTGTGAATCTAATTTGATCGTAAATTCCACTACTTTGTTGACATTTTAACTTTTTTGTTGGAATTTTTCTTTTCTTTTTTTTTTTAAGATTCATATGCGGCAAGTCTCTTTGTGGCATCTCTCTCGAGTTGATTTCCAATTTTGGTGCAAACGTCAAGAACCGATTTTTCTTCCTGCGGAATCTGTGACTGGTCATAGCTATAATGTAGGTCACATAGCTTCAAATGGTAAATTGAGTTAAGATGAGATGCTTTAGAGGGGGAGAGATGCCGCAGGTCGAAAATTCGATTTGGGAGGCTTGTCACAAATTTGTCAATCTACTCGGGAGAGATGCCACAGGGGAGACATGAAGCGAAGGGAGACCCGAAAATATGTCACTCGATATGGTCCCGAAAATATGTCTTTTGGATTGATAATGCTACTTATATCTGCTAAAAAATTCGTCTACTTGGCTTGGAAGCTGAACTATTTGATTCAAAATGCAACTGTTTTTGGTTGTTGTTTAATCCTTATCGTTTAAGAATTTGACGAATTGCTTGAAAATTTGTGTAGATTGGAAATTCAGCTAACAAGTTAAGCATAAATTGTTTCCCTTTTGCATGAAAGTTAACTATTTGGTTGTAAATGCAACTGTTTCAGTTGACAATCTTATCTTTGTAGGTTGAAAATTCAAAAATTTGTTTGAAAAGCCATATTTTCTAGAAAGTTCAACTGTACTTATGAAAAATGATCTTTTTGTGTAGATAATTCGTTATTTCCAGTTAAAAATTCATCTCTTTGGTAGAAAAATTCTTGGTTCAAAATCTCTTCTATTCAAAAATTTAAACAGTTGATTGAAACTTCAAGTTTAATAGAACTGACTTGTGCAACTGTTGGGTGTATATAAAGTTCATTTTTCAATATGTTAAAAGTTTTGGAATTTGAAATAATTTATTATCCTAATTTCTTTTGAAACAATCCTAATTTCTCTGTTTCGATAGCATTTTTGGCTGCGAAGTCTGCTTTACAGTTTTAGAGAGTCGCGTTGTCATTTACCCGTTGGTTAAGGCGAAAACGGTAACGCAGAGGTAATAGCTGTTACCTCAGTAGGTCAATGCAACTAGAGTTCCATGATAATGCGTGAAAGGTTAAAGAACACCGTGTGTCTGTTATATTGGTAAATTTGCAATGTTGCATTGCTCACAGCTCACAACTCACAGTTGAGAAACCGGGTCATGCCATTGTTGCATCTGCAACAATAGACACGCTTTGCTCGACCTAGCCAAGTTAATTATGAGCCATAATTACTCGCCTTTAAAAATAGATTCAAATTGACCCCCACCCTACCCCCCTTCTGCATCAGCCCCCCACGGAGCCTTTCTCTTTCTCTTTTTACCTCAGAAGCCATCGTCATCTCCAGTAGACTACTCTCCGTTGCTTGTATATTATAAATCAAAGCATAGAAAAATATAATTAATTCACGTTTTTTCTCTTCTATGAGTTTCATTTCAGATCCTTAATTAGTTTGTTGCAATCTTTCTATGGAGTAATAAACGATGAGCCAACATTCATTAGCAGTTTTTTCAGATATACTTCCATGATAAACAATGATAAAGTTTAGAATAGATTGAAATAATATATGTATAGATTTGTATCACATTCAAATTTGAACTGAAACTGAAAACCTTCCAAATCTGATAAAATTCAAATTTATGGAAGACGTGGACTTGACAAGTTTTGAGTATTATTTATTCAAAAGCCTCCATCTATGACTTGGACACTATGATAAAGCGAGTTACATTTGAAAAAAATTGAAATTATTTTAGGAAAAAGCATTTTGAATCTTCCTTGATGTATACAGGGTGGGCCATTTTAATCTATAGTGTATAATATCTCAGATGCTTGTGCAGATACGAAAAAATGTTTCTAACAAAAGTTGGAGGGGATAATGGAGGACATCTACGGGTATCAATGACTTTGACCTTGAACTCGGTTTTGAAGGTTA
>WSXT02240131.1:0-15671 GCA_011762715.2 Neuroterus valhalla
GGCCGATGAGTGGCGACTGGCGGGGGAAGATTCCCCTCGAGCGGCGTCGAGGCGGCGTTTCAACTATGTGAGCTCTGCTGCTCGCTCACACGTAAATGGCGTGCAGGTACATGTATATTCTACCAAAGATTATCTTTGATTCTACTTGAGCAAAAGTTTCAATTTATTAAGAATTTGAACCTCTTTGGAAAGAACTACAGAAATATTTCCAATGGATAGAAATTTCATATGATTTATTTTATAATAAAATTAATTATATAATTTTTTAAATGCAAATATTTCAAAAATGGTAAGGTATGACGTGCAAAAACTACAGGATTTTTGAAAAAGGAACCCGCCTCTTCTCAGACAAATAAAAGGCAACGAAGGCCACAATAGCGGAAGGAAATTAAATTCATCTGTTATAAAAATAATTTTGAAAAGAAATCTGGATGTTTTGAGGTGAAAAGCTCTTTCAATTTTTTTTGCTTTGGCAATTTCTCCCACACATCCAATCTATTCATATTCCAAATTATTTTATTGATTCATTTGTGTGCTATTTTGGAATATTTTGTTTATTTTCATTGACATTTTACACCAAACTGCGTATCATTAACCTAATTTGGTCGATATGAGAACCTGCAGAATGCTTGACAGGTTCAGGTGACCCCGAAATTGAAAATAACAATAATGTACAATCTCTTGTTATACAATACTTTAAAATTAGGTTTCCTCTGTTTCTTCTTCTTCTTCAGGAGTTTGCAAATGATCCAATTTCACATGCTTCGAACGATTAAAAGCTTCTGGAACTTTGTCTTTTTTATGAATCTTCTTTATTTTCTTCTGACCAACTACATATTCTGGCATAACAACTTTACTGCTTCGGAATGTTGCCTTATTATCATGTTCTGGTGTCACTGAAGAATCGTCTCTATTCTCTGTCGTATCATTTTTTGGTTTTCTAAACTGAATTTGAGAATTCGTTTTATTTTTCGACTTAAACAATACTGGCTCACAGACATCCATTGATTCCTCTCCTTCTGAGGCTGCACAAGTGAGTTGTTTTCGAGACTTCAATTCATTGAGGAACGAAAATGCAGCTTGGGCATTACTCCTGTCGGACATGTCAGCATTGGAAACATCTCCGAGGCTATACTTTGTCCACTTATGAGGATTTTTATGATGATCTGGAATATTTCTAGTAACGGCACGTGGTGGAGCGGGACACTCAGGTCGTTTAAAAATACTGTCTTTGCCACGAAACTGGTCCATTTTACGTTTACATTTCTGACTAATTCTGTTCGAGCGATGTCGTGTGTTTATTTCGGGTGAATCATTCCTTAGGCAGGATTGTGTTGTATTTATTGTTCTAAATTTGTTGCACTCCTTTTCAGCTAATAATAGTGATTCCGACAGTGAAGTAAACTTTTCCAAATTATTCAAACTGGCGAATGATATAGGCAAAGCAGACATTTTTTTAAATATGGTCAGAGACACTCTGAAACAAAAACAGTGATCAGAAAAAAATATAATGCAGAATGTAGCAACGTTGATATTAACGTCAATGTTTATAATTAAATATTGAAAAAAACATTTTCTAATATACCTCCTATATTTGATGTTTATATTATGTGACGGTCTTAAATAAACAACTGTGTTTACAACCGATCTACAATTGTCACGAAAATAGAGTACATAACATAACCTATTTTACAAGGATCGTACAAACCATGATTGGTACAAAATATAGGTGATGTGAAGATGGTCTCATGTCCACTGATCTGTATAATACACTGAATAGTGGATGACGTCACAACGCGTGCCGAGTTTAAATCGTAAATACAAGCAAAGATATAAGGTATCTTCTCTTGAGTCAGGTGCCTGTATAAATATGCCACGCCGAGGCAGCTTGCATCACAAGATACTCGTATTAGCTTCTATTCGGCATGCGTTTAAACCAATAAATACATGACTATCTTCTGTCCAGTGTATAATACAGATCAGTGGTCATGTCTTATTCTCTTCCGATAACGCACTTTGCTACAGTAGAGATTAGAGGATACCAGAGTGGAGGATACTCTTTACTCCTTAAAACAAAGTTGCGCACACGCAAGAAGTTCAGTTTAGCTATTTTTACTTTCTATGCCCATGCCGTCAGGGAATTAGTTGTTTATTTTAAACACTTTGGGATATTTATTGACTAGATAAAAGTTATTAAAATATGTGTGACAGTTGTTTATAATACAGAGAACTAAACAATTAGACTGTGGTAAGTTTTATCACATATTTAATACAGTCAGAGTATACGAAAATTTAAAGGGTGCCAACCAAAGTTAACATAACCTGCGTTCACGCCATTACCTGTACTGCTCGCACAGCTCGCACCCAATCCACACATTTTATGTAGTCAACTTCAAAATGGCGGTTATGTAGATAAAATAACGTGTACTATTTCGTTTTACATAAATCTAATCATTTTTTTTTTGTAATATTTTCGGGGTGGACATGTCTTGTGTGTATCATATGACGTGCTAATACCTTCAAAGTTATTTATTATTGCAATAAGGAGGTAATAAAATTTAGTGTGAATTAATAATGAGGGAAATTGCATTAGCAGCTTTTTACGTGATTTCTAGTCTCATTATCGTATGTGGTCTAATATTTGCAGGTGAGATTGATGGATTTCAATTTTATTTAGAATATTTTGATCTGGTTTCATTTTTATATCCTATAGTTACTATTTTTATCCTGTTTCCCATTGCGCATAAACTGAGTGGTCATAGCATGTACTTGCATATAATTAAGTACTCTATGTGGCTGCATGAGAGAGCATGATAACCTGAAATTCTGAGATATAACATATGAATAATAAAAATAGTCATTCGTCAGTTTCTTATTCTTGCACTCATTTTGTAAATACCATTTTCAAAATATCCGAAACCATTTAGTGATCTATATTTTATTGATTGTAATAAAAAACCCAACATTCTTGTCGGTTACAAAGTCCAGTTTCCTTCTACTATCTATATTTTTGATCCGAAAAAAGTGAAGCAATATATATTTTTTTCTTAGAAGTGACAACGTGTTTAAACCGTCTAAATCTCGTTTGTTACAACAATGGAAATTCTACTGTATGTATTCTAATTTGTTAAATAGATTTTTTTTACCATTTCAAATTGAGAGCATAATTATATTCCAAACATTAAACCGTAAAAAATGTTGATAACTCAACCGTATAAGAAGTCTAAGAATGTTAATATTGGTAATATCTTTAATATTGTGTTCCTTTTATGATGTATATATTCATGAATTAAAAGTTTGTGTTAGTTTAGTTCCATGAAAAACTAGAGTTCCTTATATATTTAAGAACAAAAAGTTCTTATTAAGGTATTTTACATCGTAAGTATATAAGTTCAGCTTATATAATTAATTAGTAATAATTGGAATAATATAGTTTTGATTTCGAGGGCCTACATACTGTGAATATTTTGCAAATACATATATTGGAAAACCGCTTTCCGGGAAAAACTGAAGAGTGGGAGAGTGCTATATACTACGTGTTAGATTTTTTCTTCAACTCAACATTCTCTTCCGGAAATCAAAAATTTATATTTTTGATCCTTGATCACAAAAATGCGAATATCTCCTAAATTGATATCGAGAGAATCTGCCCTTTTCTTTCGAAACATCACACTTTATAAAACGGGAAATAGCCTGGAATTCTTCTTCGATGTTTGAGTGGCCACCCTGACTTTTCCAATTGTTACCATTCTTACGTAATGCGATTTTTATTTATTTAATTGTTTCAGGATGGTTCATGGTCTGGTGGTTCTTCCTTTCCCGGTTTCGCTTCGTTCGTGAGCTCTTTGGTGGAATGAGCGAATCATCATCAGTCAGCGATTTGAAAAACGGACGATCTCGGATCAAGAGAGTACGACGCGATTAAAAAATAAAAAGTACCTCGTGAAGGCTTATTCGAGGGTATAAATTGCAGCACCTTAAGAAAATTTTGAAGGGTTAAGAATTTTTTGAGAAGTTGTAAACCAATCAGCGTCAACGATGTCAATAAATATACGCTGCGCCAACACCAATGACCTTTTGAACATCCAGCACTGCAATTTGCAATGCCTGCCAGAAAATTATCAAATGAAGTACTACCTATATCATGCCTTGTCGTGGCCACAATTAAGTTATGTAGCAGAAGATGAAAAAGGAAGGATAGTTGGCTATGTACTTGCTAAAATGGAAGAAGACTGTGAGGACAATCCGCATGGACACATTACTAGCCTCGCAGTAAAGCGATCACATCGCAGGCTTGGTATAGCCCAAAAACTTATGAATCAAGCATCGAGAGCAATGGTAGAATGTTTTGGGGCAAAATATGTATCGCTGCATGTACGCAGAAGTAATCGGGCAGCTTTAAATTTATACATGAGCAGTTTGCAGTTTGAAGTATCCGAGGTGGAACCTAAATATTATGCAGATGGAGAAGATGCGTACGCAATGAAAAGAGACCTCAGTTGTTTTCATCAAGAAAAAAACGCCAAGGAGAAGATCATCAAAGAAGGTAATCCTCACACTCACACTGGAAGGTGCTGTGAACATACTTAAGTTCGACTAAGACTCGTGTACATAAATGTATTGAAAGTGATGTGCTTCTTGTCGATTACCTTGCGACAATGATTAGAGGCCAAATAACATCGAAAATATGATTTGGCCGTAGAACTATCCATCGAAAGCTGCTGGACAGTACTTCAGTGTTCTGCAGCGCTGTTAATTATTTCTTTTTGTCGTATCTTTAATAGTAATGTATTCAAAATTGTCATTAAATAATTGAAACGGTGGGTGGAGTTAAGCATCCATAATAAATAACACATTACAATATAATCTGCATTTTCATTAGTCGTAAGAATAGTTTTTGTACTTTAATTATTTATATTTAACTTGCTTATACACAATGTAAATAAAGTGAATTTGCAAGAAATGAAAAAGGAGAGAAACGCATCACAAAGAGTAAAAGGTAGGGTAGCATAACTAAAAAGACTGATACATTCTTTTAATATGTTTTCCTTGTATATTTATCATTTTTCATAAAATTACGTATGGCTGTACCGATTAATACAATAACAGTCTGCAAAAGGTCTACAGTACATTTCAATTTTCTTCATCTGATTTATCTGTATGGATAACATTTGAATATTTCACAGTTTATAAATTGTATACCTTTAAAAACGTCGAGTTAATAAATTCTGATATAAAATACTGTAAAAAATTATTCACTGAAAACAAATATTTACAAATACTCTGCACATTTGCGCAAAAACTGACTGGGTAGTAGCTTATTGCAATACATATTGCGCTTGCGATTTTCTTTTTGTGGAAAATTGGAACTTGCAAGTTCAGAATATAATACTAAGTTCAAAACTTCACATTTCGATGAGGCGAATGGACGCCTTAATTAAGGTAAATGCTTTTCATAATGAAAAAAGCTCATTAAGTAAGTTGCGAATCACCTAATCTAAGTTAAGTATTTATAGCATAAAATATTTCCTTTTCCTTCTATGAAGAGGAATAAGTCTTTAAAAGTGATAATACAACATAGACACTATTTTCCCTTTTTTTTAAATTAACCAATGGTTTTTAACTTGTTTTCAAGACACTATACTTCAGGTGTTTTATGCTTTTGAATACGATATACAAACAAAATTAATTTCCGAATAAACATTAATTTAGAACTCATTACACTATGACCAGATATTTTTATAATGGAAATTTTTTTTTTGGCATTCAAACATAATTTCTTTTGACTTCCAATTTGTAAGTTAAAAGATACTATTGAGAAATAATTATATCAATCAACAAAAAGTTGAAAACAAATAATTTTCAACAACAATATAGAATTGGGAAACTATCTTACTCTCCTGCGATAATACGTTTCACGACAATCATGAAAATATTATGCAATATATGAACGTTATATTTACAAATATTTGAGTGACTGTCATTTCTCTGTATTTCAGCTGCCTGCAGGAGGGCTGAATCAATAATACATACTTCTTAGGGCTGTTGAGCCGCGTGAATCAAAACGACTTTTAAATCTTTGGCCGTATGCGAAACGTCCACAACGCTGTCCACCATTTCTTGTACTGCCGTAACGCTAGGAAAGAATTGTGCAGCTTGCTTTGTTTTAGAAACAGTTTGTGCAAGCGCTTCATTTAGAGCATTAGCGCACTGTAGAATTCGAGTTCTAATTTCATTTCGCGAAACATTTCTATGTACCGTGTCACCGATGTGAACCAACCTGTGCGCACTCAGTACAACGAATTTGCCGTGTGCCAGAAAAACCTATAGAAACAATACGATAGTAAATTTTCTTGTCATAATGGAAAAGATTGGTTCAAATGTTGCTTAATTCATACCTAACCACGAAATGGTTGGAAACTCAAAAAAGCATTACCAAGAAACTAACGATCAAATTTAGACAACACACTTAAATCTGCATTCAAAAAAGAAAAAGGAAGGCCTCCAATTATTTTAATTTAAATTTGAAGAGAAGGAAAAAAATTCATGCAAATACATTGTTAAACTAAATTATCATACTATTACAACCACTGTTCGATTTCTCTAAATCTGTTATCAAATTTATAAATAACTCTTTTTATGTTTTAATGTACAGGATTTTCAAAACCTCTCTAATTCTCGTTGGTTTCGAAGTGTTATATTTCAACATTTAAGACTATGTTGTCCAAATGAGATAGTTAGATTCTTGGTTTTTTCAAATTTCGAGAATTGGCGAATTAAAATTTAATGTTGTACGTTGAAAAAGAAATTAAATACCTTTGGAGGTTGATTGTGCTCAACTGTTTGAAGAAAAGCATCGATTGCATGGGTGAGATGAGATCCGTGAGTGATCACTTGTGCAGCATAAAAAGCCAAAACTTGTTTATCGTTAGGATCCATCGGCGAAATTGCAACGTGTGGCATTTGAATTGCAGCATGATCTGCTTCCGTCACAAGAAGATCATAACTGCTGCGAAGCTCATGTGGTAGAGCTGCTCTTAGTTCTTCTCTTTGCTTCGTCACTACCTCTTTTGAGTCCAAATTAACGTAGTCATAATCTTCACTAGCATCGTTGTTACTGCAGCTTGTAGATATCATCGAAGACCTCTTAAATAGTAATGTTGAATTTCCCTAAAAGTTCAATATTTTCAAGGAATAAAGTAGAAAGCATACGTAATTTTTAAATTTTCGTCGAATATTTTGTGTATGCGATTATAGATATATACCTGAATAAAACTAGCAACTTGACGAACATCCTCCGTCAATGACCTAGCACATGCAATCAGCTGATCAAGGGGATCTGGCTGTACTGGTACAAGAAGTGAAGGCGTTGTGCAATTCGTTGGCGTCGGTGTATCGTCTCCACCTCGACACAGTTGAATTGCATCCCATTCTATAGTATCTAATTTACTAGCTGCTTCTTGAATAAGCTTGTCAGAATCTCGTAATGCTTTAACCAACGGCCTTAATTTAATCGCCAGCCCTTTGTCTGGCGCTTTTCCAGCGTTTCCGAGGGTTCCTAGAAAAAAAATCAAAAATTGAAGTTTCAACTCACCAATGCAGCTACATTTTAAAAATATAATATCTATTTCATTTTTCGAACCTTCTGCAAATTCAGCTAAGTCATGCAATGACGTTCTTAACCTCAGAGAGGCCAATCGAAGATCCATTAATGTTTTGTCTAATTTTTGAGGAGATCTCCATCCAGGACTTACGAATCCTAATAGTTTACTTATCGCAGCAGATGCTTCGCTCTGAAGCCTTTGAAGACCTTCTAAAGCAGAGTCTAACTCCAACGGTAATTCTTTATTAACGGGTACGTCATAAATATGCTGATTTGGTGGTGGAGGAGTTGGAGTTTTAGGCACGGGTGTATTATGGCGAGAGGGCGCAGCAGATGTTAGTAGACGTGGTCGAGGTATATCATAATCTGGGGCAGTCAGGCTCGACCTGGATACAAAATAGTATATGAAATAAGAGTAGAGATTCTAAATTATTTTTATGAAATCAAGACAGGCTTGGTACAATTGATATACCTATTGGATCCACTAAGAGAGCCATCATTCGTAAGACTGGAAGCTGAGCTGCTGGGTGTTAAGGGTTGCAAAGATCGTGGCACATCGTAGTTATCAAGAGGTGTTATTCCAGAACCACCGGAGCAATTCGAATTTGGTGTGTAGGAGGCCGCTGGTCTTGGAACAGCGTAGCAGGATGGAGCAGGACTTGGACTTCTGTTAGGTGATTGAATTACGGGAACAGCTTTAGGCGGTGTATCGTAGCAATCGTTCATGTCACAGGTGCTGTCAGCTGCAGATGTTCTCATATTTGATAAGAACCGACCTAGAAATCAAGAACTAATGTAGTAATGTTATGCAGCCAACTCCGAAGCGTAATTACCAGACCAACAAATAAATCCAGGGGAGAGTGGATGTAAAATAGATTATTATATTTAAAATTTTGGAGTACTTACCCACATGTGATTGATCGTTCTCGTTTAAACGGGACTCGTACATTGAAGACGGAGCAGGGCTTCCCCTATTTGCTGGAAGGTCGTAAAGATAAACGTCTCCACACTTTTGGGGAGTTACTACCTATAACAAATTGGTTAATAAAAAGATTGATAAGTGGAAGCATTATTTTATAAGATCCAACTTTTTGAGAGTATATAGAATTATAGACTTACCCTATTAGATTGCACGTGCCAGCTTCGTCGTTTACCATGTCTCTGTGACCCATCATCAGACATTGTCGGTTCTACTCTGTTAACACCAAAACCTCCGTTGTCGTACTGGCCTACGAGAAGTCGCAGTCTATTTCCTGGACATATGCCCTGAATATAAAATTATATTAATCTAGATGATGAAGAGGATGCGCATCAAATTTGTCAAATCATCTACAAAGAATGGATAATATTACCTGTCTTCCTCTCAATGCGCAAAGCCACCAACCCTCTAAACCAGACGTGTTTTGCTCTAAAACTGTGAGTACATCACCTTTTCGAAATGCTAGTTCGTCGGGAGCCTCTGCTATATTGTCATAAAGAGCACGTGCCTTAACACATTTTTGCTAAAATCAAAATAGGAACATTAAAATATACAGAACCATACATAACTGCAAACTCTTACGAAAAAAATATTATATGAAAATCAGTATAGGCCCATAAAGTATTTCCTATAAATTTATCCCGTTTTCAGAAGATTCATAATAGAAAATCATTTTTGAAAGAAAACGATTATAGGATAAAATCAGCACTTGAATAAATAATACAACAATTTCTAAAGAATTAATATAAAATGTAGACAAACTGCAAAGGAAAGATTTATTTTAGATCCCCCATGAAATCTCATATGAGTGTACATAAAAATAGCGATTCTGCACACATGCACTTTATACAGAAAAAGCCTGTAAAAATTCTCTTGACATCTTCCAAATCACTTGAGACTTCATAGGAATCTATAAAAATCATTAGAAACCTCTTGGAATAGATTAAAATCCGTACATATCCTTGGAAATCTTTTAACCCCTCATTGAATTTCTCTTAAATCTTTGAAATAGAGAAAAATCTGCAGAAATAAGTAAAAGTTAAAGATATTGAGTTTACAGAAATTCTTGAAAATTACTAAAATCTTCTAAAATTCCTTGGAATCATTGGCAATCTCCTAAACAGTTTTAGAATATTCAGGAATATATGAAATCTCTGAAATCTGTAACAATTTTGATCATTTCTCCACATCTTTTCAAATTGTCGAAATCCGTCGGAATACCATTCCATACCAAATCCATAAAGATTCAATAAAATCTTTTAAAGCCTCTGCAAATCTTTGAAATTGCTGGGATTTCCTCAAAATCCAGTAAAATCCTAGAACACCCTAAAATGTTTCGAAATCTTGTAAAATTCTTCGAAATGTTCGAAAATCTAGAAAAAAATTTGAAATCCCATAAAATCCGAAAAAGTTTCTAGAAATCCTTCAAAATTCCCTGATATATTCCAAAAGTATCAAAATTACTTGAAAACCTATCAAATTTGTATGAAAACTGACGAAATCGCTTGAAATCCGTGGCAATTTTCTAGTATATCTGAAATTCTTATGAAAGTGAAGTTTGCAATGTTTATGGTAAACGAAAAATCCAAAATATTCTTACCTTAAAGTAAACGCAGACTTATAGGCAAGCGGCGCACCCCCAAAAAGATGCATAAAAACATGAGTTGCCCGACCACTACAAAACACAAGGAAATAACCAATTGAGATCAATTAATAATGTTATTAGGAACAAAAAACCTTAATAATACTTTTTTGTTCCGATGGTCAGTAATTTGTTATTAACTAAAAACTTGTAGAATTACGAAAAATGAGCAGTCGTTACGCTGATAATTTCCTACAGTAAAATGGATAAAAATAAACACTCTTTTACTCCTGGTATTTTTCGAAAAATGCTTTGTTTTCGAGTTACGCGTAATTCAAAGTCAAAAATCGACCGAAAAGCGTATATTTTGAAAAAATTTTTATTGGTTTCTACCACAGCTGTTCTTTTCAGCTGTATTTTTTTCCTCCGTGTTGTTTTTGTTTACAATGACAAATTTTTCATACCAAATTCGTGAAATTTACGGATTTGCGGTGACGAAGCGCGTAACGATGATTCGTATGATTCGCGGAACTATTTGTTAATGACTAACGTTGTAATATGTGGTTTTTGGCCATTGATATTTTTTCTTTGTACCATGTACTGTCAAAAAAAGCCTTTTTTGAACAGAACTTCTTTCAATTCTACAACAAAATGTATGTGTACAAAAAAAAATAGAAAGTTATGAACGTCAAAGTAAAATGAAAATTATTTCAAATAAATAAACTGATTTATTTACATAAAATTTACATTTGTATATATACATATATTGTAATAGAGTCTACTATACATTAATATTGCAACTTTTTCGTTTAAATTTAATCTTCAGTCATCCAAACAGCTATGCGTATTTGTACAAGTTTAAACAAGTAAAATCGCACAGGCAAGACAGCGAACACGCGGTTAGTTTGAACATCTGTTTTGGAAAACAATGTTTATACAAGTATAGTTTATGTAAATATATTTCTATATAAATATTTTTTATTTATTTATATTTAAGTAAAATTGCTGGTTGATCGAAAAAAAGAGATATTCACCGTGGTATTGAAGAACGTTCTGTTTGAGAAAGGCTTCTTCTCGACAGTACATGACATAAAGAACAAATATCAATGACATATTACAACGCTAGTAATTAACAAATAGTTCCACGAATCATTATACATTACGCACTTCGTCACCGCGAATCCGTCGATTTCACGGATTAGGTATGACAAATTTGTCATTGTAAACAAAATTAGCACGATGGAAAAAAATACTGTCTAAAAGAACATGCTTTTACGAGTAATGTGCATTTTTCAAATTTCAAAAAGCTGTCGTAGAAGCCGAGAACTTTTTTTTCGAAATATACGCTTTTCGGTCGATTTTTGACTTTAAATTGCGTGTAACTCGAAAACAAAGCATTTTTCGAAAAAATACCAGGAGTAAAAAAGTGCTTATTTTTATCCATTTTACTGTAGGAAATTATCAGCGTAACGATTTTTTCATATTTCGTAATTTTACAAGTTTTTAGTTAATGACAAATTACTGACCAACGGGACAAAAAAGTATTATTGAGGTTTTTCGTTCCTAATAACAGAATTAATCGATCTCAATTGGTTATTTCCTTGCGTTTTGTAGTGGTCGGTCAACTCATGTTTTTGTGCATGTTTTTGTGGGTGCGCCGCTCGCCTATTAGTAGATTTCAATACCAAATAACTGTAAAGAAAGTTTCATCCCCCTAGCTGCCGAGGAAAGCAGTCAACTTCAACCCCTAAGTGTCAAAAATCGAATAAAAATTCTAAAATGTTTTCAAAGCTTCTTACCTGCAATCTTAAATATAGATTTTGTAGATTTTTATGGTAGATGATTGCAAAAAAAGTTTTATCCCCCTATCTGCCAGGAAAGACTTTCGATTTCAACCCCCAAAAATATCAAAAATCATGAAAAAAATTCTAAAACGTGTTCCAATGCTTCTTACCTAATATTTTAAACATGGATTTTGTAGATTTTGATTGTAAAAAACTGCAAAAAAAGTTTCAACCCCCTAGCTGTAGGGCAAAAAAGTCAATAATTAGGGGTCGAAAACTACTACTTTCTACGGCAGTTAGGGGGATGAAACTTTCTTTAGTTTTTACCATCAAAATTTACAAAATCCATGTTTAAGATTTTAGGTAAAAAGCATTGAACACGTTTTAGAATTTTTTTCACGATTTTTGATATGTTTGGGGGTTGAAAATGAAAGCCTTCCCCGACAGATAGGGGGATGAAACTTTTTTTTTGCAATTATTTACTATCAAAATCTACAAAATCCATGTTTAAGATTTTAGGTAAAAAGCATTGAACAAGTTTTAGAATGTTTTTCACGATTTTTGATAATTTTGGGGGTGGAAAATGAAGGCCTTCCCCGACAGATGGGGGGATGAAACTTTTTTTTGTAATTATTTACCATCGAAGCTACAAAATCCATGTTTGAAATTGTATGTAAAAATCATTGAACACGTTTTAGAATTTTTTCACGATTTTTGATATTTTTGGGAGTTGAAAATGAAAGCCTTCCCCGACAGATAGGGGGATGAAACTTTTTTTTGCAATTATTTACTATCAGAATCTACAAAATCCATGTTTAAGATTTCAGGTACAAAGCATTGAACACGTTTTAGAATTTTTTTCACGATTTTTGATATTTTTGGGGGTTAAAAATGAAAGCCTTCCCCGACAGATAGGGGGATGAAACTTTTTTTGAAATTATTTACCATCAAAATCTACAAAATCCATGTTTAAGACTGTAGGTAAAAAGCATTGAACACGTTTTAGAATTTTTTTCACGATTTTTGATATTTTTGGGGGTTGAAAATGAAGCCTTCCCCGACAGATAGGGGGATGAAACTTTTTTTTGCAATTATTTACCATCAAAATCCATGCCTAAGATTTTAGGTAAGAAGCTTTGAAAACATTTTAGAACTTTTAATCGATTGTTGACATTTAGGGGTTAAAATTGACAGCTTTCCTCGGCAGCTGGGGGAATGAAACTATTTTTTACAGTTATTTGGCATCAAAATCTACTACATACATGCGTTATATTTTATGTAAGAACATTTTTGATTTTGTCGTTTACCATAACCGTTCCAAACTTCAGTTTCATAAATTTTTGTGGAATCTTTCATGAGTCGAGTCTTTTGGAATGCAATATAATTCCTTCGAATAATTCAATATCATACTGTAAATGATTAAATGAATCATTCTTTTGTAGTTCGTTCTGTTTGTTGCGTGAATTTCAAGATTCGAACATTATTTATTTTTATATTGATTTTTGTACACAATATTTTTTCCAACGCAAAGCCTACATTTCGTATCGAACAACTGTTCTCATGCTATTATAAGATTTTTATTTTTCTATTAGATTCTCAAAGGAATAAAGCAAACAAGTCCTTATAATGATTCACCATATTACATCAACATATTCTTACCGGATTTAAGGTAGTCGGAATTATCTCAGAAGAATGAGGTAGCATCCTGAGGTTCATTTGCCTGCTTGAATTTCTCAGCTCAGAACGCTCAAAACAAATCGGGGTTGCACACAATTTTTAGCTGGATCA
Source organism: Neuroterus valhalla (assembly GCA_011762715.2). Lineage (NCBI taxonomy): Eukaryota > Metazoa > Arthropoda > Insecta > Hymenoptera > Cynipidae > Neuroterus > Neuroterus valhalla. Next base: position 13,737 of record WSXT02240131.1, read on the forward strand.
GCATAATAGATCCAGATCTACATACACTTGCACGCACAGATGTGCATAATGTATATGCGTACGCACGAAACGAGAAGAATATCTTATCAAGAATACATTATACTTCAATCAGTCTCTATTTAGTTAAATATATTATATCACCACAAGAATGCGCAGGAAAGGTATTATAGGTTGTTCGAAAGAGTGCTTTCTCAATCAGGAGTTGTTTTCTGCAGTTTAACTCAATTTTATTTTTACGCTCGAGGTGAAAGCTGAGTCACACGATCCATACCAATCCATACTATCTCTATCACACCCTCCGTTACCTAAGCCATGAGTGGTCATGAGTAAGACTTGAGCAGACTTGAGCAGACTTGAGACCTAGAGCAACCGAGAGAGACTAACAAAACCGGGCGGTACATCTTGAGCCGAACTTTGCCGAATGCTACCGATCTTTCTTCCAACTGTTGACTTCATGATTGATATGAATGAACTCTGAACTGCAAGGTTGCCGTATAGACAAATAAATGATCAAAGGTAGTGGGTGTCAGTTGGGGGCTGTACATAAATTACGTGACGCGTTTTTCTTTTGTTTACACCGTTGCATCTCAATTGGCATCCCGGCATTTTTATTTTCGTCATTATTTAAACAAAAGAAAAGTCCGTCACGTAATTTATGGATTGCCCCTATACTGCAAAGAGTTTAAATGTGAATGCATCAGAATCACGATTGTGGTCCTAAGCGTTGAAGAACGTTGCAGAAATTTAATTTTTCATCTAAATACACTCCAAAAAGTTTCGTTATGTCGTTATGTCCATGAAACGATTCATTGAAACATTGAATGTTTCATGAAACAATGAAACGTTTCATGAAACAATGAAACGTTTCATGAAACAATGAAACGTTTCATGAGATCAAAGTTTCTGAAACTTTTGAAATCGTTTTGAAAATTGAACATTCAAAAAATTAAATATGTATCAAATAAGAAATTTATTTTCATTTTATCGAAATCAATTTGCAACTTTTTTGAATAAAATATTTTTTAATTACATGTTTCTAACATGTAACATGTGATTTTTTTATAATTAGTTGAAACAATTGGGTTTGAAACACAAAGACTACAGGTGAAAGTTATATTTATAACTTGATAGTATTTTTTCAAATTTTGAATTTTCCCGCCCTAATGTTTGAAAATCTGAAACGCTTCCAAAGTTTCATGAAACTTTTCATTTGGTCAAAGTTTGATGAAACTTTACAACCCTATAGACAGACGGACAGGCCAAATCACGTTGCGAGTCCATAAAACGATACATTGAAACATTGAAAGTTTCATGAAACGTTTCATGGGATAAAAGTTTCGGAAACGTTTGAATTTTTCACAAACACACCTCTGTGCTCGTGCACTCATGTCAGGTTGAGGTTAGGTCATTAAATAAGAAACTTATTTTCATTTTATCGGAATCAATTTGCAAATTTTTTAAATGAAATATTTTTTAATCACATGTTTCCAACAATTAACACGTGATTTTTTTTAATTAGTTGAAGCAATCGGGTTTGAATTATAAAGGATACAGTTAAATGTTGATAATTGATAGTATTTTCTCGAATTTAGAATTTTCCCGCCCTTATGTTTGCAACTTTGGAATTCCGAAACGTTTCTAAAGTTTCATGAAACTTTTCATTTGGTCAAAGTTTCATGAAACTTTACAATCCTACTGACAATGACAAATACACAGTTAGCTAGCTTCACTCTAGTACGTGACTGGTTCCTGGTTCATCTCTCAAAATGGCAGACTTGTGACGTCACTTCGAAAGATGGCTGCATGTTGAGTGCGTTGAGTGCCGAGCAATCACGCCAGTAGCATGACGGACACCAGGGACGAATCTAGAAAATATTTGGGGGGGGGGGGGAGGCGCGATCAAAATATTTCAAATTATACACTCAGTCCCTTACG
>WSXT02240142.1:0-10211 GCA_011762715.2 Neuroterus valhalla
CATTAGAGTTCCATAAAATAACATTTGTCATTGTTATAAACAAATTAAATTATTTGGCATGTCTGTGAATCGAAAATTTTCCTCTTTCGTGGAAACATTTATTTTTATCTGAAAAACAAGAATATTACACATTAGAGTTCCATGATACAACATTTGTCATTGTTTTAACAACTTTTACAAACAATGTCACTTATTTGGTATATCTGTGCATCGAAAATTTTTATTTTCAGTGGAATAATTTGTTTTCATCTGGAGAAAAAGAATCTTGCACATCAGAGTTCCATAAAATAACATTTGTCATTGTTATAAACAAATTAAATTATTTGGCATGTCTTAGTATCGAAAATTTTCCTCTTTCGTGGAAACATTTATTTTTATCTGAAAAACAAGAATTTACACATTAGAGTTCCAGGATACAACATTTGTCATTGTTTTAACAACTTTTACAAACAAGGTTACCTATTTGGTATATCTGTGCATCGAAATTTTTTTTTGTAGTGGAATAATTTGATTCCATCTGAAGAACCTGAATCTTACACATTAGAGTTCCATAAAACAACATTTGCCATTGTTATAAACAAATTCACTTATTTGGCATATCTGTGCATCGAAACTTTTCCTTTTCTGTGGAATCATTTATTTTCACCTGAAGAACAAGGATCATACACATTAGAGTTCTATGAAACAACATCTGACATTGTTATAAACAATTTTTATAAACAAAGTCACTTATTTGGAACGGTCAGTTCCACGTTTATTCATCTGCTCGGAAAAGATGCAGAACAGAAATAAATTACAGAAGATTCCAAAATTCTTCTCGTAAATTAATATATTCAAGCGAATCTTCCAATTTCATAGGCTTATAAAAATAAGTGAATTTGATTGTATGATTTGTATATAACAATGACAAATATTTTTGGATGAATGTAAGTTATGCACAAACTCTAATATTTAGATGAAAAGAAATTTTTCCTCAAAAAAGAAAAATTTTCGATGCATATAAATTCCGAATAAGTGAATTTTTTTATAAAAATTGTTTTTAACAATGACAAATATTTTTTTATGGAACTCTAATGTGTAACACTCCTGTTCTTCAGATGAAAATGAATGATTCTACTGAAGAGAAAAATTGCCGATGCACAGATATGACGAATAAAAGAATTTGTTTATAAAAATTGTTGATAACAATGACAAATGTCGTTTCATGGAACTCTTATGTTTGGTATTCTTGATCTTCAGATGAAAATACATGATTCCACAGAAAAGAAAAGTTTTCCATGCGCAGATATACCAAATAGGTGAATTTGTTTATAAAAGTTGTTCAAAACAACGACAAATGTTGTTTCATGGAACTTAAATGTTTATCATTCTTGTTCTTTACATGAAAATAAATGATTCCACAGAAAAGAACAATTTACGATGCACAGATGTTCCAATCAAGTGAATTTCTTCATAAAAACTGTTTAAACCATTAACTATAATTGTTATATGGTGCATGTTCCTTATTAAAAATTGATCCTTCACATTTTTATAACAAAACCCATCCGAGTAATACATTAAAAATCCAAAAATTCAACGGTTAACAGTTATATCTATTACTTTGTTTATAACAATTAACAAAATACAGGATATTTATCTGCAAGTTATACTTTTATTCAAAAAAAGAAACTTCACTAGTTCTACATCTTTGTGAAGAAACATCGATGAATGAGGCTATGTAAATATCGCAAATATGAACAATTGAAAATTATAAGTTAAATGACAAATTAATAAATAACAAATTCAAAAAACCTGCACCTTTACATTAAAGTACGATATTCATGAGTATTTAAACAAAAAAAGCTCTGATCTTTTGAAAATTGAGGAGTCGGCTGATTTTTGTCCCATAAAAGTGATTTTTTGCGGTGGTGCTCCGAGTAAAATGACGGTTCCTACTGCGTAGTACGCAAACCCGCACCGTACGTCGTGCGTTATTGTTAGGGGCCGTCCATAAATTACGTTACCAATTTCGGGCTGTTTTTAACCTCTTGGTCATCACTTGTTAATAACGCACATTTGTTCTTCAATACCCTTAGTTAACTTTTAACAAAATAATTGAATTTTCAAGCCAATCAGGCGAATTTTTCAGAAAAAATTCGTTTCCAAACGAGAAATATTACTTGTCTACTATTTAAGATCGATATTTTATTGGAAAGGACAACTTTTTCATCAAAAAGTTGAATTTTTCACCAAAAGAGATATCTTTTACAAGGAAGCTTAATTTTCAAAAAAAGGAATCAACTTTTAATAGAATAATTGCATTTTTAAGCAGATAGTTGCCTCTTGACCTACGAATATTAATTTTAGATTGGGGAGATTAACATTCTTTCGAAGAATTATTTTTAACAATTGCATGAACTTTCAACCAAATGCTTTAATTTCGAACTGAAAAACACAAGTTTTCAATCTGAATTATAATGACTGAACTGGATTGAAATTTACTTTTCAACAAAAAATTGAACAAAATTCGACTAGTTCAATCCAACAAGAAAGGTTAGTTCTTGAAAAAATATTTTAATTTTCATTAGAATAGATGAACTTTCAACAAGAAATTTTATTTTTAATCAAGAGAGATAAATTTTCTATAATTGAAAATCTATTTGTAATCCTCTATCAAAATAGTGAAATTCTCAAAAAAACAATTAAACTTCGGATAGAATAATAATGTAATCTTCAACTGAGTGCCTTTATTTTTGACCTATAAAGAATATGGTCCAATTATTTTTTTTTTAATTCGGAACAGGATATTCAGAAAACTTGAAAGAATTACTTGAATTTTTTAAAGTTGTTATTATGTTAGTTTTCGATAAAAATCGAATTTTCAACTGAAATATTGAATTTTTGAGCCAAAAAGAGGAATTTCCTACAAAACAGTTGAATCTTCAACCAAAAAGAATTAACCTTTTGGGCCAAAAATGGAACAAATTTTCGACATGAGAGTCAAATTTGAAACAGATGAGAATCTTCAGATTCCAACCAAGTTATTGAATTTTTGACAAAAAAAAAAGGTTTTAACAGGTAAGTTCTATTTTCAAAGAAAAGTTTATTTTCAAACAATTAAGCAGAATTAAAATCCTTTATTCGATATATGAATATTCAACTAGAAAGATATTTTTTGACTAGAAAAGAAAAGTTTTTACAACTAATTAGTAGAGTGACTGACCAGAAAGATGAATTTCAACAGTCAACATGAATTTTTAGGAAAATAGTTATATTTCCAACCAAAGAATGAATTTTTAATTGTTATTTTAAAATTATTTTTTAAACTATTATCAATAGTCATTTTTTAAAAATTTTTATGAACAATGATCAGGTTTGCATGATTTAAAAATGAGATTCTTCTAACGCGATAGAGCATTCATAAATTGGATGAAAAATCTAAGTATTGCATTTTTTCATTCAATAAAAGTGTATATTTGTTTTAATAAACTTTCAATCAAATCCAAAAAACTAAATAACCCTCAAAATAGTCGAAGCTAAAATGCTTGGAAATCCCTCAAAAATCCAAATCGATATATATTTTTAAAAGTGCTAGAAAACAATTAATATATGAACCTAACATTAATACAAAATCTTTATATTTCGTAGTATCCCTTATTTAAAATGGGAAGGAAAGAAAAACAAATATTTTTCATAATCCATGAAAATTGATATCTTTTCCTCAGAAATAACAATAATGTGCTTCACACCATATAGATTATTGAAATTAACACTGTTACATTATTAAAAAAAAAACCAGTTCACCACAAAAAGCACTAACATAACCTAAAATTGTTCAAAATTGTACCTTTGACTTTTCCTTTGTGATGAAATCAACTACTTGGTTAAAAGTTGAACTGTTTTCTTCAACTTTTCTGTTGAGATAATAAATTTTTTGTTAAAAATTCATTATTTTGGTAAAAAATTTCTGTATTTTTTGGAAAATCATATTTCTGGTATAAAGGTAATCTTCATTCACCTCTTCCAATATAATCTAAAAATTTCATTTTGAATCCATCTTTTACATTAAAAGAAAATAAAGTTCCTACAGAAAATTCGATTTTTGCATTTCTAGTTGGAAAATATGTTTGAAATAAATCCTCTTAGTTGAAAATTTATCATTTTGTTCAGACACTGAACTATTTTGTTGAAAACTTCCTATTTTTTAGTTGAATAGTAAAAATTCCTACTAAATAGCTACGTATTTCGTTGAAAATTCGTCTTTTAATAAAAAATTTATCTTCTCCTTTGAAAATTTATCTTAGCTGATTCAAGATGAACTTTGTTTGATGGAAATCCGACTGTCTTTATAATTAATCTTTTAAGCTTGAAAATGACACTATTAGCTCGTGAACTATTTTAAAAAATTGTAAAAATGAATTTTTCTCGATACTGTACAGCTCAAATTTATCTGTAGTTTATTTATTTATTTTTTTTTTACAAAACAACTATAATATTCTCTTCAATTTTCTTCAATCTTCTTGAAACTAAAAAAAAGATAAGAAGTGGAATACTCAAAGGTGAGAAACCACAGAGCCAACCGCAGTACCATTCAACACTCGATAATGCAAAATATATGTATTTCCGTTCGAAAAAAGTGAACAAAAAAATGCCTAGCATGTTGAAAAACGAAAACTCAAACCTTGAAAATACCACAAACTACAAAACCAGGGACGACTCTTTTAAATTTACATTCCGCCAGAAATAAAATTCAACTTGAGGCTAAATCAAATATTTTTTAAATAAAAGTTCATATTTCTACTCCGATCTAGTTTTATAAATTTCCGTGCAAAAAGGAATGATATTTAAATTAACGAAATTTATCCAAAATCCAGCATCATTGTTTGAAATAATTATTATCAGGGGATCCCATTCATGAATGTTTTGAACAAATTTATTGTTAAGCAGAATTAAAAATTTTGGAGAACCGAAATTTTTAACCAGAGCAGATTTCATTCGGCACAAAAAAATTAAAACAAAAAGACGAATTAAAAAAAAATATTCAACTGAAAATGAAGGCTCTATGCTAAAATTGTTGCATTTTGAACGTAATAAGATTAATATTCGAACAAAAATGAAATGATCAGATTTTAATGTAAAGGAAAGGAATTTTCAACCAAATAGTTGCACTCCTAAACCAAAAAGATTGCATTTCTCAACGAAATATTTGAAAAATAGGTCCATTTTCAATCAGAAAAGAATTTTCAGTAAAGAAGAAAAAATATTTAAACAAAATTCTTACGTTTTATACTCAAAAGGCAAATTATTTTACGGAACAGTTGAATTTTCAACCCAAAAATATACATTTCCAACTGAAGAATAAAAAAAATTCCTACGATAAAATATGAAGTTTATCGAAAAATGTTCTAATTTTAACGAAATAATTATATTTTTAACCAAAACAGATGACTTGAGAAAAGTTGTTGAATATCTAACAGTATAAATAAACCTTCAACAATTTATTTGAATTCTAAAGCCAAACCGATAAATATTCTACAAAATAGTTGAATTTTCAACCCTTAAACAAATTTTCAACAAAAAATAGTTCATTTGCAACCAAATAATAGAATTTCATACTAATTCATGATGTTCTCTAACAAAAAAAAATTTTTGTAGAAAGTAGTTCCACTTTGAATGAATACTTGATTCAACTAGAAAAGGCAACAAGTCGTTGAATTTAAACAAAAAGATCAATTTCGAGCAACAGAATTAATTTTATTAAAAAAATTAATTTTCAACCAAAAATTTGGACTTTCAACCATATAGTTGAATTTTGAACTAAAAACCATTACATTATGACCGAAAATCGAGTATTTAAATTTTTGGTTCCAAGAATAATTTTTAAACAAAAAAGCGATTTTTTAACCCTTTGAATTCAACGAATGTCAACAAATTTCAGAAAAATTTTAGTTTAATTTTCCAACCATAAAAGAAAATCTGACAAAAAATTAATTTTACTTGGTAATTCCATTTTGAGTCGAATAGTAAAATTCTTAGATAAAAATAAAATTGTTGAAAACGGGAATAATTAACTATCAAAAATAGGAATTTCAAATAAGATACATTAATTTTACAGACATAGTTTGAATGTTTGAGCTAAAAAGACAAATTATCTCCAAGACAGTTGAATTTTTAACTCAAAACTTTGATTTTAGAAACATAATAAATCTCATCAAATAATCGAAATGAACTAATTTCCAGAAAGATAATTAAAAAAAAAAAATTTCGATTTCCAAGCAAAAGAGACGAACTTCCAACCAAATAGTTGAATTTTTAACTACAAAATATTATTCTCTAAACAAAATCAATCCATTCAAATAATCACAGTAATTTTATTTTCAGAAGAATATTTTCGGAAAAATAATTCTTTTTTTTTCAAATCTTTCGATTTCTAAGTCTCATGGACGAATTTTCAACGAAAAATAATTCCATTTCAGAAATTTTTTGATTCTCAAGTCAAAGAGACGAATTTTCAACAGAATAGTCGAATTCTCAACTCAGAAATATGATTTTCCAAAAAGATTAATCCATTGAAATAATCACAATAATCTAACTTTCAAATAAATAAATAAATTCTTCTCTAAATTTTTCGATTTCCAAGCCGAAGAGACGAATTTTTAACGAAATAATTGAATTTTCAACTTAAAAATACGATTTTTAAAACAAAATCAATGTATAAAAAAAAAAACCTATCTAATTTTCACAAAAATAATTCCATTTCAAGAATTTTTCGATTCCCAAGTCAAAGAGACGAATTTTCAACAAAATAGTTGAATTTTCAACTCAGAAATATGATTTATCAAAAAAATTAATCCATTAAGATAATCAAACTTTCAGATAAATAAATTAATTCTTTTCTAAATTTTTCGATTTCCAAGCCGGAGAGACGAATTTTCAAAGAAATAATTGAATTTTCAACTCAAAAATATGATTTTTAAACAAAATCAATATAATCAAAAAAATCAAACTAATCTAATTTTCACAAAAATAATTCCATTTCTTTTAAAATTTTTCGATTTCCAAGTCGACAGACGAATTTTCAACAAAATAGTTGAATTTTCAACTCAAAAATATGATTTTCAAAAAAGGTAATCCAATCAAATAATGAAACTTACCTAATTTTCAGAAAGATAACTAAATTTTTCTCTACATTTTTCGATTCCCAAGCTAAAGAGACGAATTTCCAACAGCATAGTTGAATTCTCAACTCAAAAACACGATTTTCGAAAAAAAAAATCCAATCAAATAACCAAACTAATCTAACTTTTAGAAAAATAATTAATTTTTTTTCTACATTTTTCGATTTCCAAGCCAAAGAGATAAATTTTCAATGAAATAGTTCAATTCTCAACTCAAAAACACGAATTTCAAGAAAAAATCAATTCAATCGAACTAATCTAATTTTCAGAAAAATGATTTAATTTTCTTTTAAATTTTTCGATTTCGAAGCTAAAGAGACGAATTTTCAACAAAATAGTTGAATTCCCAACTCAAAAACACGACTTTCAAGAAAAAATCTATCCAATCAAATGATAAACTACTCTAAGTATCATAAAAATAATAAAAACTTTTTTTTAATTCTTCTATTCCGAAGCCAAAGAGGCGAATTTTCCACGAAATATTTGAATTTTCAACTAAAAAAAAACAATTTTCAAAAACAAGTCAATTCAATCAAACTAATCTAATTTTCAAAAAAATTATTACATCTTCTTCTAAATTTTTCGTTTCCCAAGCTAAAGAGACGAATTTTCCACGAAATAGTTCAAGTTTCAAAAAACGAAATTATTTCAGGATCAAACAGTTGCATTTTCAGCCAAAAAGATGAATAAAAAAAAAAAAGTTGGATTTCAACTATAATAATTTCACATCAGTTGTTAAATTTCCAAGTCGAGAAATTAATTTTCAACCTAATAGTTGGATTTTCAACAAAAGTTTTAAAAAAGATGAAGATCTAACCAAATTGTTCAATCATCTTCCATAATAGTTGGATATTTGAACGAAAAAGATTTTTTGGTCAAGCAGGATAGAAGTCCCAACCAAATCTTCAAGTTGAAGGAACCGATTTTTTGCAAAATCCAATAAAATATATTAATTTAAAATGGTAATATAATTTAATTTTGAACCTCGAAAGACAAATTTCCAACTAGACTGGCTAAGACGCGGATAGTTTCTGACAATAATTTGTTGATTTTCTAATTCCAATGGCTAACTAAAACCTCTCCAACATACAAGATTCGGGCCTAATCAGACGTAGACAGATTTTTTGATCGCAAAGAAAAAAAAATCTGAATAGTATCTGGAAGGGTTCTGACTAGAACTCACGACTGCGATTGTTCAGTAGGAATCTAAAGTTTTCGTAATTTACAAGCATTTCCCGAAACACTAGCTAATCGATTTCTTTACGTTACTGTTCTTTTTTTGGTCTTTGAAATGACCATGTACACTGTACTTGGTTAAACAACGACCCAGCCATTCATGTCTTCGAGTGGGATGATCCTTTTCTCAGCATCGCAAGTACCCAGAGTATCATTCAACCAGTTCTGGAAGGAATATTTCGCATCTCGACTGTCACGATTGGTCCAATTCATCTTTATTGGTTAAAAATGTTATAACTTTTTAAAAATTTATTCAATTTGTTAAAAAACAACAATTTTATCCAGGCCATCTTGTTTGGATAAAAATTCCCCTTTTCGCTCTAGCTGAAACAGCGTTAAAGAACAATTCTTTTTCATATTTTCCGCAAATGGATAAACCTTTCCGAATGTTTATAATCAACTTAATTATTACTCTACCTGCCTTGTTGGTGATCACCGATATAAATAAAAAAATTATCGGCAAAAGTGGGGAGTCTGAGTATCGAAAAATTGATTTTGTTGCAGGGCAGCTTCTGAGTTCTGTCCATAATGCTCAATTTTCCGTGACCTCAGCTGAGCCCTTTTGCCGCCATTGATGTCCCGGTACCGGGTACCTTTACTTTCATTTGTTTAACGTCCTTGCACGTTAGGTATCATTAACCACGAGCCCTGGCTGGCTAAACGTACGTCTATTAAAAGGCAGCCGATTGGAGGGGTATTCTATAAAATACCAAGTATAGACTATAACTATATATAGATAATAATGGCGCCACAGTCAATGCTCATAAAATCATCCGTAAACCGCAACGGTCTTATCCTTGTGCCATTTTTCCCATTCCCGATCGTAAAGGACTTCTTGGGACTCAAACTCATATTCTTCGAAAAATTAAGGTACGGACAAATTTTGTTACAAAATCAGAATGAGAAAGAGTTGTGTTTTCCTGGGCATATGACAACATCTCAGGTGACTAATTAAATAAATAATATACGGTGGACTCATTATTTGAAAAATGTAAAAAATTGGGTCAAAATTTTGATTATGGTTTGGAATAGATAAGGAGTACGTGAAATATCCTGAAGTATGAGAAAGATCTCTGAGTATGTGAATTATCCTTAAGCACATTGAAATATTCCAAAGTATCTTGAAATATGATAAAATGTCCCAAATTACCTCAAATATCTTGAAATAAATTTAGGTGATTGAAATACCTTGAAGTATGTGGAATATCCTTAAGTCTATAGATATATTATGAAGCATATTGTAATCACGCGGAGCATCTTAAAATATCAAGTATATCTTGAAGTACGTAAAATATCATGAAGTATGTGAAAAATCTCTAAGTATGTGAATTATCCTTAAGCACATTGAAATATACCAAAGTACCTTGAAATATCTTAAAATGTCCGAAATTAGCTAAAATATCTTGGAATATCTTCAAGTATCTTGAAATAAATTTAGGTATAATTGAAATACCTTGAAGTATGTGGAATACCCTAAAGTGTACAGAAATATTATGAAGTATCTTTAAATTACATGGAGCATCTTGAAATATCATCAAGTATACCTTGAAGTACGTACAATATCCTGAAGTATGTGAAAAATCTCTAAGTATGTGAATTATCCTTAAGTACATTGAAATATTCTAAAGTACCTTGAAATATCTTAAAATGTCCGAAATTGCCTAAAATATCTTGGAATATCTTTAAGTGTATCTTGAATAAATTTAGGTATAATTGAAGTACCTTGAAGGATGTGGAATATCCTGAAGTGTACAGAAATATTATGAAGTATCTTTAAATTACATGGAGCATCTTGAAATATCATCAAGTATATCTTGA
>WSXT02240153.1:0-15670 GCA_011762715.2 Neuroterus valhalla
AAATACACACATAAACCGTGTTACTCAGAACACGCCTTAAAACGTGTTCCAAGTGACTACATGCACATAACACACTTGAATGTGTTACATTAACACACTTGGGTTTGCAGTGTAGTGACCTATTCCAAGCCCAAATAATTTAAGCTTATCTCAGAAAGGTCTTTCCTATAGATTTGCTTCTCTTCTTCCCTGTTGTTTGCTCCGTATATCACAGCAATTTCAGCATCTTCCGAGGCATCTTCTTTCTAGTTGGTATGTTGCAGAACCTGATGAAATGAAGATTGATCAAGGATGTATACGAATCAAAATACAGTTGAGTTCATTCAATGAACTCAGAACCATGCATACTCAAAATTAATTCTTGCAGCATATCGTCAACTAACGATTAGATAAGAGTTGGCTGACTCAACGAAGAATTTGGTTTTCCCACTCGATATAGGATGCTTGATTCGTGCCTCTGGCTCATTGGAGGCAAGCTTTTTTCTTTTTAGGGGAGATAACCCCAGGAGTACTGGGAGTGTTTTATTTCATCTTTTAACATGATCTCTTTCAAAATGAAGTACAAGACTTTCTGGTGTGATGACTCATGCAAGAATAGTTCCTGATCTCCAATTAGTTTAGGTATTACCTCGGAACATATTATTTGCCAAAGAAACTATGGTCATTTGTATGATTTGCATGGCTGCAGATGCAGATGTACACTATACTATTATGTATCTATTACTATACTATTTACAAGATGCTAGTGGTATTGGTACCAGTTACAGAAACAACCTGTTGATGTAGCATAGATAGTTGGTCAAAATAGAAATGGTGACAGATCTAACTTCTAAAAATAAAGCATTTTTATCAAATAAGAAACAAATTCGGTTATGAGTGCATCAAGATTTTTAATCTGTTTATCAAAATTGATACTGAAAAATTTAGACAATTCAAAAAGATAGATGCTTATTACTGATTAAGGTTGCTTAATATTGTAACATACGTTAACGTATATTGCCTTAAAACTTTTGCTAAATATTAAATAAATTATTTAGGTCTAAGCTGATTTATCGAGTCAATTTGGTGTCTCGAAAATTTTACAATATCTTTGATTTTCCTTGATCCTTTTATGCATTAAAGCTATTAAAGCTCTTTACAACTTGGCCAAATATTGCTAATAATTTGCCTAGCAGATGTGGACATCATCTTCCTAACAATCGTACATTGTTGTGCCATCGTTCTGTAAATTTGTTTTGGAATCAAGAGTGAGGCAATGGCACAATAAATTGAAAGATAATATTGTTAACTATTTCTGTTAACTGATTATATTTACAACATCGAGATGCGAGCTTCTGAACAAAATTACATTCCTTGATTCGTTAATTCGTTTATTTGGTGTTCATTGGTAATTTGTAAACAATTGTATGTTTGTTATTCGCTCCAAGATTATTATTCATCTAGCAAATCCACGTCTAGATACCAAGTCTGTTTGGTACGTTCGTTTCGCAATTTGCAAAGCCTGATTCAGATATCTGAAATCTTTGTACCATTAGTCATCCTTCAATTCATTGAAACATTTTGTTATGAACTTTCGAGATTTTTGGACTCATTCACGTATTCGAAAAAAGTTTATTTGAATTTTTTATTGAAGAATACCTGCTGTTTGCTGATTATATAAGAATTGTTATAAATAAATTACCATTCCAACCGATTTTTCATGAATAGGCTTCGTTTTTTTTTCGGAACCAACTCGAAATGTCCTGCTAATTTTCTATAATCAAAAGAAAAGTTGATTATGTAAACAATCGTTATAAACAAATAAACTTCTTGGCCATTTTTTCAGGCAGAGACATAATTTTTTTTTGTGGAATCAACTAGACTTTTATTCTATAAAAAATTTTTATAAACAAAAGTTTAAGTTTAAGTTTTTTCGCGTTTTTAAATAAAAATTTGTCCACAATACAACTCCGAACTGTGATATACAGCAAATTGATAGCACCTATTGATTTTTCAAACTAAAAATAAGGCTTTTCATGGAAAAATAATCAAAATGTGTAATGTGAATTGGTTTATAACAATAGTTGATAAAATAATAAGCAGCAGCTTTTCTCACTATATTGAAATTGCAAATTTATATCTGTCATATTCCATATAGGAGTTACAGATTCAGAATAGCTAATCATTACAAATTATGAAAAATTGACTTTTTTTCATCAGATTGTTTACAACATTGTAAAATTTTTTTTCCTCACGCCAAGGCTGGACATTATTTGTAATAAGTAGTTGCATTTATTTATGTTCAAAAAAGGAGTTTTTTTTCACCCTCTATAAGCAATTTTTAGGGAATTTCTCCGAAAAGGTTCGGGAAGGAAACCATAACATTTTGGGAATTTTTCCCATTAAGATGCCTTGGGAAAAAGTAGGTAATTCTTCTTGAGATTTCATAGGGAAAAATTCGCAACTAGTTTCGGAATTCACCTGAAATTTAAGGAAATTTTCAAGTTATACAGTAGGGGAAATTTCGCCAAAGTTCAGCAATTGACCATGGGAAATAGGGACATTTTTCCGAAAGTACTGGATGGAAAATTTCGCAAACTTTAGAAATACATCCCAACTTCTCCAAATTGCCGTAAGAACAATTTTCCGATTTCCATGATTTTCCTTATATTCCTGATTTTTTCGGAAATATTGTATTGTCACTCATTTTGATTTCTTTTCCGAAAATTTCCTATTCTTTCGCAAATTATATTTTATTCAACATAATTTGGGAATATTCTATAACGAAGTTTAGGGGAAATTCACGATTGTTTACAGTAGAACTGTAAAATGGAAATTTACCTAAAACCTAGGGAATTTTTCCTAAAATTTTGTAAAAAAAATTTCCGTGAAAATTCTCGAGTTAAGGAAATTTTCGTACCACACTTCCACACAGTAGAGGAAATTAGCCAAAGTTAGGGAACTAACCTCTTACTAAGTGAATTTTCCCTAAAATACTGGATATGAAGAATTTAAAAAAAACGTGAATTCATCGCAAAATTAGGATGTTGAGAAATTATTTTGAAAGTTGAATTAACATATAACACGTGACGTGATTTATAGACCTGAGAACTGACGTCACTTGTGTTTAGTTTTTCTCTTAGCCACCTAGCGGTAACTTGCCCTTACTAATTCATTTTAAAACCGTCTAGAAAAAAATTCCTATAGCAGTGATTATTTCCCAAAAAATGGAAAATTTACCGGACAACTCGGGGAAATTCGATTTTCCTATTCGCGATTTGGAGTCCTTGATAAATGAAAGAGGAAATGTCCGCCTAATTTGTACAAATGTAAACAAATATTTTCCGAAATAATAAGAAAAATATTCAATTTTCATATCGTTTCATTAATTCCCTAACATTTTCGAAAGATTCCGAAATATTCTCTGCTCATCCTGGATAAAAAAATCAGGAAAAATTCCTCGTTTTTTAGGATAAAATATTTTCCCTCACAAAATTTGTAAATATTCCATGCTGAAAAGCAGGGGAAATTTTGCACATTCTAGACCACAGTTTCGATATTCTTGACGTGGGAAGTATCTATTCTATAACGACAATGACTCAGGCACGATTGTCATCCAAAATCTCATTTCTCCGAAAGTGGTATCATTCGATTGGCATTGAAGTTCTGAATCAGGAGCCTCCAGTGCAGCCGCCCACCACAAAGATATTTCTCTCCCAACTTCCTGGACTGGACATTTCCTGGAGAATCCAGTACCCGCACTTTGCGGACCCTTTAATCCTGTTCTACACTTCCATACTCAGTTCCACGTGCTTCTCTTGCACTGAGGGTGCGAGTGCGAGTGAAACCGAAACGAGGCATAGTGCTTGTGGAGGGAGGAGCGTGGGGCAGAAAAAATTTTCGGAGTGGGGGGCGAGTCACGGTCAGTGTGCGTGCGCTCTTGTGCCGAGAGAACGCGCTCCGAGTGAAGAAAAGAGAGCGAGAAAGAGAGAGAGAGAATTCAAGCGCGCGCACTTCGAAGACAGAATAGTCTCGTAACGTCTGTCGCCGGTGTTACGCTCTCTCTACGTGAGATTAGTGCCGCGTGTACCTCATCCTATTTTCCCTTTTTTTCCCCCCTTATTTCTCAAAAAGTTGATTATCCCTAAAATAAATTATTTCTTTGCAACAGTGTGTGACAGTGCTTAATATTCTACCTCAGTGATTGGCCAGACTTGGCTGAAGGAAAAAAAGTGACGCCTGGATTGTGTAAAGAGAGACGGAGAGGGATTTATATTATATTAGTGATATATATTATATGAATTTAAATAATATATAAATAAAAATACTATTTATATTATATGGTTACAAAACGAAAGGCAGTGTACGAATCGTTGTGGTGACAAAGTTGAAAGTGCGCGTAATCACGGGGATAGCACGCGTTTTGTTCTATCAGTGAAGAAAAAATTGTTTTTCCTTTTTTTGTTGGAAAAAAGAGATTTTTTCGGGACGCTAAAATGTCTGTGGATAAGTACGATAGCTCGATGTTACCGAAGGACATGGAACGACTGGATATTGAGGAGAAGAACGGCGATAGCCCAAGGTAAATTCTCGAAAAGAGATACACTTTTTATAGACGGTTCTGCTTTTTTTTTCTTTCTTCGTCTTCTCGTTTTACTCCCCCTCGCATACGAGATAGACACCGGAACACCTGCCCAAAAAACCAAGCTATTCAGAGCCACAAACCGGGAATGGAAATTGAAACCGAAAAACTAAAAAGAAATTTGAAATTGATACCGGAAGTGGAATTTTTAGAAAATTATTCCTTCCTTTCAATTTAGGAATATATAGTTTAAAATTCTGGAATGGAAACCAAAAATAGAATTTTTAAAAGAATTATTCTTGCATTTGAATCGAGGAATGTTAATATAGGTTTTAAGTTTTGAATTAAAACTGAAAGTAGGAATGTCAAAAGAGTTATTCTTTAATTTGAATCGGAGATTATACAAATAATAAATTAAAAATTGAAGCCAGAAGTGGTATCTTGATAAAGTGAACATTTCAATTGAATCGGGGAATTCACATGTGGTTAGTAAATTGTAATTGAACCCCAACTTTGAATTTTTATTGAATGGATTTTTTATTTGAATCCAGGAATAAATACAGTACATTTAGAGTTGAAACCGGAAGTGAGACGTTTATACAATTATTCTTCCATTTGAGTCGAGGAATGTGCATATTGTAAAATAATTTTTGGAAGTAAAACCGAAAGTGGGATTTTTGAAAAATATTCTTTTATTCGAATCCAGGAATATACATGCAGCTAAATTTGAAATTAAAACCAAAAGTGGAAGGTATCTTTAAAGAATAATTATTCCATTTGAGTCGAGAAATAGACACATGTTTCCTGCTTTAAAAATTGAAACAAATAATTGTATTATGGTATAATTGTGTATAGTGCATTTAGAATTGGAACCGAGAGTGGGATTCTTAGAAAAATTATCCTTTTATTCAAATCGAGGAATAAACATAATATATACATTTGAAATTAAAGTCAAAATTGAAACTTTTCTATCTTTTTCTCTCTTATTTGAATCGATGAATATACATGCAGTAAATAGTTCGTAAATTTTGAATTGTATCCTAAAGTGGAATTTCTAGCGGGATTGAACCCAAAGTGGGATTTTTAGGAAAGTATTCTTTCATGTGAATTCAGAAAAAAAAATTTATTTGTAAAATTTTAAAATCGAAACAAAAAATGGGATTTTTACGAAAGAATTTTTCTCAACTTTATTTATGAATAAAAATTCAGTTAGTTAATTTGAAATTGAAACCAACAGTGAGAATCTTTTCTAATTATTAGTAATTTGAATCAAAGAATATTATATAGTAAAATTTTTATTAATTTTGAAATTCAAACCAAAAGTGGGATTTTTACGAAATTATTCTTTCATCTGAATTTAGGACTAAACATTTATTTGTTAACTTCTGAGATAAAAACAAAAAGTTGGATTTTTGCAAAATAATTTTTTGAACTAAATTTAGGAATAAAAATACAGTAGGTTAATTTGAAACTGAAAGTGGAAATTATAAAAAAACATTATTATTAATTTGAATCGAAGAATACTATGTAGTAAAATATTTGTTAATTTTGAAATTGAAACCAAAAGTAGTATTTTTCCGAGTTGTTATTAATTAGGATCGAAAACGTTATATAGAAAAATGAATAATAATTTTTTAATTGAATCCAGAATTCAAATTGGGATTTTTAGGAAATCATTCTTCAAATTAAATTTAGAAATGAACATTCATTTAGTTGACTGGAAAATGAAGCCAAAAGTGGAATTTTTTTGAAATTATCAATTTGAATCGAGGAATATACATAAATTATAATAGTTATCAAATTATAAATTAAAACCATTTGTGGGATTTAAAAAAAATATTCTATCAATCAAATCAAAGAATTCAAGTGTTTCAATGGTCCAAAAAAGAAATAGTTTTTTTTTTTTTTAATTTAAATGTTTTCAACAGCCTAACTTGTCCCTTTTTCGACCAGAAAAGTATTTAATTAGAAATAGAATATGTTATGTTTAGGGATCGCGAAAGTAAAATTTTTTCTCTAGCAGTTATTTTGCTTCAAATTAAATTATTTTTCACTCATAAAAATTTCGTAAATATTATATTACACATGACGTTTATGATTATTTCTAAAATATAGTTATTTCAGAAATTTTAATCCATTTTTTTTCATCAACTTTTCTTTTTTATGACAAATTGACATTACCTCCTGTACACATGTTTTTGGAAATTTTCAAACAGTTAAGTAGATAATTTGCATTATAGATACTGATAAATTAAAGAAATAGACCAATAATTTCAACTGTAAAAAACATTCTAAGCCACTGTTTGATTTAATTTAGGAGAATTATTTTCCAAAGGTCATTGCGCGACCTCTAAATGTTATCTGATTGAATTTTCTTTTTACATGGTTTATTTTCATGATAAGAAGAACTATTCAGGCTAGTGTGCGATTTTATTCTTGAAAATGATTTTTCTTTACTACAAAAAATGTATCACCCTAATGCATATAGCAAAATAGTTGTTACATTTGTAATTGAAACAGGAGTAGGATTTTTGGGGAAATAATTTTTTAGTTTTAATCAAGTCATATACGTATAGTTAATAAATTTTGAATTAAGACAGAAATGAGGATTTTTAAAAAATTATTCTTCCTTTTGAATTTTGGCAGATCTTAATAATTTATTTTATATTTAAAAGCCATTAGAAATGGTCACGTTGATTTTAGAAATCTTTTTGAAATTGTCTTCTTTTATATGAGACAATTTAAGTTCTTTTTCATTTCAATATTTAACAAATTGTGTAATATATATTTTTAAATATAAATATTCGTTATTTTTGAAGGACAGAATAATATTGATTTAAACAAATTCTGTTCCCAATCGAACGAAATATGTTGTAAGTGCTAGTTTTGCTCAAATCAGACAGTATTCCGACAAATTTAATTTGTTTGAATAACAATAAGCATACAATTTTCTGTGTGCAGTTTCCGGAAAGGGTAGAATTAAGATAGTAATTCATAAATCACAAGCCCAGCAGTCCCAAATTTCGAGAATTTTGGTGAGATTAACAATACTCTGAAACCCCAATGACCTGAGGTCCTAAGCCATCAGGGAAATATTTTTCTATTCAAACGGAAAATCCTACCATAATCCTTCACAAATAGTTAATTGTTGTTCGCCAAAGGCCTCTAGCTTAAGGTTAAACGTTAGAAATGACAATTACAATTTACAATCATTTCCAAATATGTATCCAAAATCTTTACAATTTATATCTTGGCATCCAAATGCACAGGATTTTTGGCGCATTTGAGGAAAGAAAATTATTATATTATATATTATATATTATGTTATATATATAGAAAGAAGGTTTAAATAGTACGAACAAAACAACTGCAGTCGATTTCAATGCAGTCCAGTTTAAGCCTTCATTCAATAAAGGAAATTGTTTGATAGTTTTTGAAGCAAACATTTCAAAAATCAGTATTTTTTGTAATATTATAATTATTGCAATCTTTGGATATTGAGTGATGTTGAATGCAATTTCGCTCTCCATCGTATGAGAGAGTTTTGCAGATTTTTTAAATATAGTGAAGAAAGATAGTTCTTAGTTTTCCAAGAACAGTTCTTTTGAAGTTATTTTTGAGTTGAAAAGTGTTATCCGACCACGAGAAATAGAATTTGAATTGCGGAGAAAGATTCACTTTTTTGAAACAAGTCTAACTTTTCTCCAGGATTTTTAAATAGATTTTGAAGTTATTTTTGAGTTTTTGGAGCTTCAATATTTTTATTTTATCGATATTTTTTGTTATTAATATTTTATGAAAAAAATAGAGATCGAAATCGGACTAACAATAATTGAAATATTACTATTTCTAGATTTTGGGATTCGGGAAATGACCGAGAATATGATTCAGTGACCGGAATTTTCCCCTCGAATGTACTCATATGCAAATTAAAAATTGTTTTATATATTCTATTGATCTAATTTTTAGTTAAAGACACAACATTTTTGTAGATTGTTGTAATTTTGAGTTTGGCCATGGAATTTCAGTCGGAAAATTAAATTTGACCATTAGGATAGGAAATTCCCATGAAGGATTATCATTTTGATGTTTGAACAGAGATTTTGAAAAATAATTAGTATTTCTACTTTGAAAGAAAGAATTTTGTGAAAAAGTATAATTTTTACTCCGCTACAGCAAATTTTCGCAAAGAATTAAAATTATGACTTCAAGGAATTTTTTTGAAATTATAATTCAGAGATAGAACGATGAATTTAAATTAGGAATTTTAATTTTATGTTTACTTCACAGCAGTAAATTTTATTAAAAGTAATAATTTCATTTGGAACATGGAATCTCGACGTGGAGCGTAAATTAAAAAGAAAAATCTGATTTCATAAGAAGGATATTGAAAAACCCCTTTTACAAGTCAGAATTCGTACAAGTTTAAAACTTCCCTCTTCCAATTTTTCGAGAAAGGGGGTTACTTTATTTCTTAATTAAAATAGCAAATGTTGTGAAAAAATTAATTTTTGACTTGGAGCAGGGGATTTTGAAAATGAATTTAATTTCGTCTTGTAGAAATTTTTGTAAAAAAACCATATTCCCAAATGAAAATTCAACTATTTCAATTAAAGTCTGATAAGTTTATTCCAGAATTAATCTTTTCGATGGAAAATCTAACTATTTTTGGTTGAACATTTCATTAATTCTCTGCAAATTAATGTATTTTGTTCAAAATTCAACACTTGATAGAAAATTATTTTATTCATTCAAAAATTTGAACTGCTTCGTTGACCTTTTTTTTTGCTTGAAATTACAACAATCTGATTTTTTCCCTTTCAGACTAAAAATCTAACTATTTTGTTAAGAAAGATGTTTTTTTTGTTTCTTTTTTTCTTGTTTATATTTCAGTGTTTTCGATTCAAATCTGAAATTTTTTTCTTGCGAAATATAGATTCTAACAATCTTCGTTGACCATTTTTTTCAAGTTAAGATTAAAGTGCATGTTTAATTTTTTTTACAAAATATCTCTCGTAGTTGAAAATTCATATATTTTTCGAAAGTCCAGTTAATAATTAACTTGTTTGTTTAAAATTCAACTGATCCCTATCTAATTCCCCTTTTTCCCTCGAAATTTCAACGATCTGGTTAACTTTTACCCTTTTTACTGAAAATCAATATTTCTTGTGAAAACTCATTTTTTGTTGTTGAATTCAACAGTTTTTGAGTGAAACTTGAATCTTTTCAGTTAAATATCAATCATAAAATTTTTTTGAAAATGCAAATTTCTTCTTTGTTGGAAGCTGGAATGTTTATTTAAAATTAGAAACTTACAAGAAATCTAATAATAATACTATATAGTAAAACAAATTATTATATCAAAGATGAGCTATTTTTCATTTTTGGAGCATATCAATTATTCCTAACGATAAAAGAAGTCTTTGATGTTTACCATGTTTACGTAACGAATTCTCGGAAGTCACCACGAAATGTTACATTCTTACAGATCCGTGAACTCTGACGTAACGATCACAATCTCACACTATGTGTGCTGTGTAATTTCATTCAAGGGGAGAAGATGTTCGAGACTCCTCCGATTATACGCCCACGAAAATTATCCGTGATTTTATTTCTTAGTAAAAAGTGGAATGGAAAAAGAAAACGAGAGCGAACTTTATTCGGATCAATGAACTTTTTGTACTTCAAACCTACTCAACAGGTTTAAAATTAAAAACTGACTAACTTCCGACCACCATTGTTATGACTCACATTTGAAAAAATTATTAATATGAGCAATGGTGGAAAGTAACTAGTTATTTTTTTTGTATAATGTGTAGGTTTTTGTTTTTTACCGAAAAAAAAGTTTTTTGGAAGATTATTTTTTCATTGAAATCCAGGAATATAGTTAGTTGATTCAAATTTGAGACCGAATGTGGAATTTTCAGGAAATTGGTTTCTTATTTGAGTCAAGTAATATACATGTACAGGGCGGCGACTTGAGCGGGAAGTGATGGGGAGTTTTAGTGACCAGGAAGTGACCGGGAAGTGACGGGTAATTCTATTCACCGGGAAACCGGAAAGTTAATTGAATGACCTGAAAGCGACCCGGAAGTTCATTACCAGGAATTTTAATAATTGGGGAAACCAGTAAGTGACCGGGAATTTTATTATTCGGTAAACCAGAAAGTGGCCGAGAACATTATTGACCCGGAAGGGACCGGTAATTTTTTTTCTGAAAGTGGTACGGAATTTCATTAACCGGGAATTTTATTATTAGGAAAACCAGGAAGTGACCGAGAATTTCATTGATCTGGCAGGAACCGGGAACTTTACTATTCAAGAAACCAGGAAGTGACCGGGAAACCCGGAATTTTATTGACTGACCTGCAAGTGACCCGGAAGTTCATTACCAGGAATTTTATTATTCGGGAAACCAGTAAGTGACCGGGAATTTTATTGAATGATCTGGAAGTGACCCGGAATGTCATTACCGGGAATTTTATCATTCGGGAAACCAGTAAGTGACCGAGAATTTTATTATTCGGTAAACCAGGAAGTGACCGGGAATTTTATTGAATGACCTGGAATTTTATTAAATGACCTGGAAGTGACCCGGAATGTCATTACCGGGAATTTTATCATTCGGGAAAGCAGTAGGTGACCGAGAATTTTATTATTAGGTAAACCAGGAAGTGACCGGGAATTTTATTGAATGACCTGGAAGTGATCCCAAATTTTATTACCGAGAATTCTATTATTCAGGAAACCAGGCAGTGACCAAGAACCTCATCGACCCGGAAGGGACCGGTAATTTTTTGGACCTGAAAGTGACCCGGGATTTAATTAACCGGGACTTTTATTATTTGGAAAACTCGGAACTGACTGAGGATTTCATTGACCTGGAAGGGACCGGGAATTTTACTATTCAGGAAACCAGGAAGTGACAGGGAAACCCGGAATTTTATTGAATGACCTGGAAGTTACCCGGTATTTCATTGACCGGGAATTTTATTATTTGGGAATCCAGGAAGTGACAGAATTTTATTGCCCTGAAAGTGACCGGGAATCTTATTGACCGGTATTTTGCTAATCTGTTTCTTTTTGTTATCGTGATTTGATTTTTTTTTTGTGAGTTTAGCTGTTCTGAATTTTTGGTAAAAATAATATTTTTTCGTGGAAAATTTGACATTTTTTTCAAAATCAATTTTTTTTGCAAGGTATTATCGAATTGTTTACGTTTTGCGACAAACATGAATATATTACTTTTATTTGATCGGGAAAATTGAAAAACTTGACCGGGAAAAACCGGAAATTTGAAATCTTCAGGACTTCTCTTTCACAAATATTAATTGTGAATTTGATGTTTTATGGTTGAAAATTCCATTTCTTGGATGAAAATTCATTTTATTTGTTCAAAATTCAACATTTTCGATTTTATAAGAAATTCGATTCAGTAGAAAATTCAATTATTAGCTTACAAATTTACATTTTTTGTTGAATTTTATGCTTGTTTGTAAAAAAATCAACATTTCTGTGAAAAAATCGGATTCGCTGTTTCGTTGAAAATTAATTTTTCTTTGTTGAAGATGCAACATTCAAGTTGAAAATTCGTTCAGCTATTTTTTATCTGAAACTACTTATGTTTTATATTTTATGATTGAAACGTCAACTTTTACATTTAGGTTTGAAAAATCTTTTGTTTAGTTAAAAATCCACGTATCTTGTTGAAACTCTTCAGTTCAAGATTAATTTTTATGTCGAAGATTAAACACCTCCAGTTGAAAATTATTCACTCTGGTTGAGATATTTGTCTTTTCTCTGTTCCAACATTCATTCTTCTGTTAAATACTAATCATCCTTTTTGTTTATTAAAAAATTTATCTTTTTCTTTATAGAAAAATCAAATGTTTGATAGTAAAATGAATCCTTCTCAGTTGATCCATAATTTTATTACAATATCAATCTTTTCGGTTCATAATTCAACTATTTTGTTGAAAATTCTTTCTTTTTGGTCTAGAATAAGTATATATTTGTAAAATAGCAAAGTAACGAAAAAAGTAACTAAGAATAAAAATACATTCTGAATTTATCTGTTCAATTTTCATGGGTTTTCATGGGAAAGCCTAAGAAGTTTGTGCCCGCATACGAAAATACTTTGGAGCATTCGTAAAAAAAATGACTCCCCATGAACCGACCAGAAGTAACCCATGACTCATTAGAAGGGTGCCGTTGCTGCTGGTAAACACAGAGCCCGTGAATACCAATGTGATTTTTTGACATTTTGTGATAACAAAAAAGGAACCAAACATTATAACATTTTTATTATCAAACATAACCTAAAATGTTAAATTAAAAAATACGAAAATATAATTTGACAAGCTTCAAATTTCTGATATTTTGAGTGAAAATATTGTGTCTACAACTCAAGAGATAAATCTTCAACTAAATTTGCAACTATACTATTAGATTTTCAATCAAATCATTAGATTTTTAATCAAATAAAAGGTCTGATCAAATAATTGAATTTGCTAACAAAAATGATGAATTTTCAAACATTAAAAGCCAACCTTCAAACAAAAAATGAAGAATTCTAACGAGAAGTATAATAGTTCATATTCCGATTAAAAAAATCTTTCATTTTTAACATAAAAGTGGAATTTCAAACCAAATAGATGCATTTTGAACCGAAAAGTTGAATTTTCATGCGAAAAAATAAATGTATGATGAAACTGTAAGATTTGATATTTAACCAAAAGATTTCAGTTTTGTATCAAAAATAGATGAAATGAAACAAAAATAAAACACCAAAATTTACATTCGAAAAAATTGATTTAATTTTCTTTAATAACACAGTTTTTCAACAAGTTGGTGGAATTTTTAGTCAAAGAGATGAATCTTCATTAACGAAAATTTCAGATAGTAGTTCAACTTGCTACCAATTACATATTTAAATTTTGAACAAAATATTCGATTTTTAATCAAGCAGTTGCATTTTCAACCAAAAGGAGAAAAATTTCAACAAAAATATTAGATCATCAACTAAAGAGATAAATCTTTAACTAAAATTGCAACTGAACTCTTGGATTTTTAACCAAATAATTAGATTTTAACAAACATTTTTAGATTTATAAACAAAGAAATTTAGGTTCAATAAAGCTGAATTTGTTAAATATTCAAAATCAACTTTCCACCAATAAAAATCCTTATGAAAAGTGTAATATTTTATATTATAAATGAAGAAATTTTTCATGTTCAACATAGGAGTGGAATTTCAAACCAAATAGATGCATTTTGCACCAAAAAGTTGAATTTTCATTCGAAAAAATAAATGTGCAATGAAAACTGTAATATTTGATATTTTAACCGAAAGATTTTTATTTTGTGTCAAAAATAGGTTGAACTAAACAAAAATGAAACACCAGAATTTACAGTTGAAAAAATTAATTTGATTCTCTTCAAAAAACATTTCCCCAAAATAACTAATATTTGAACCAACAAGATAAATTCCCAACCAATGAAGATGGATTTCCATCAAAAGTTGAATTTTGAACGCAAACAAATTTTTAGTCAAGGAAGGAAAAAAATGTCAACCAAATTCTGAATTTTCATAAAGTAAAATATTTTCTACGGAAAATACGAATTCTGAATGAAGAATATTATAGTTTATAATAATCGGTTGGGGAATATGTCAATGGTTAATACTTTAACTATAGAAAATTGTTAATTCTCAAGATAAGAGTGGAATTTTCAACCAAACAGATATATGATCAACCGAATAGTTGAATTGAACCAAAAAAGACGAATTTTCATCCAAAGAAATATGAATTCTCAAATATGAATATAATAGTGAGCTTTTTAATGAAAAAAAAAATGTTTATTTCTATTAAGAATATGGAGAGATGGTAAAATACAAGTTTTTTACGTCCGAGAATAATAATTAAATTTTAAAAGTCCGGATGTGCCAAATTAGATTAAGGTGGAACATTTTTTTCTTCAATTTTCAATATTAATATAAGATATATAATTTAAGCTAATACTAATTTCAATCAATTTTCCTACTTATAGAAAAAATTGTATTATTTCTATTATTTGTCTCTATTGATTTAGTTGGCATTGAAGTGAAGAAGAAAAAGAGGGGGGCAAACATGATAATAGAATGATAGAAAAAAATATTTTAAAAGGATCGTTTAAGGACCTGTAATAAAGTATAAATAATTTTTTATCCGATTTTGAGAGTAAGTACAATTTATTGTGAAAGCCTTTCGACTCCTCTGGTGTCCGAACCCGGGCTTTTTCGTTTGCACTCGTTCGGCAATTGAAAGGTTTTGGGTTCGGATCCCAGCGGAGTCAAAATTTTTTTGCAGAAAAATGTACTTGAATTCCTAGAAATTGAGTCAAATTTTTCGGAATCCGGCTATTGGATGTGAATAATAATTGACCAATAATGCCGATAAAAACTTATTATCATTTTTAATACTGGATATTTATGCTTCTTCCATTTACTGTTTAGATTTCTTATCAGGTCCCTTTTATAAATTCTGAAGTCGAAAACGAATAGGTTATGTGAAGACTCTAAATCTAGGTAATCTGCATAGATTTATACTTCGATAAAGTTTGGGATGTCAAGATAAGACACTATGTTAACAGTTGGCGCCTATTATCTAACATTTGTAGGCTCAACGTGAATTTAGTGAGAATTAAAGTTGCCGTAATAGTGAAACTAGTTTTTAACGTCTTTATACTACTGAGAAATTTCTCCACTTAAGGTTGAGAAAAAGTTTTTTGGAGTTGAAGATTTGAAAAAAAAAGGATTTTTTGTACGGCATCAGAAGATAGTTGGATTGTCGGTGTAAATTTTGTTTGTCAATTATTTATAAAAATATCGCAAAATAGTGCAAATTTCAATGTTTCCTTGAAATTTAAATTGAATCTGATGTAATATACTTATCATCAATTAGTTGAATTCAACCAAAAAAATACAAAAAATTTGAATTTTCAACACTAAAATATTAATTTTCAACGAAATAGTAAGTTGCGGTCGTTGTGTTTCACTCCTAGTAATGCATATTATTTTTCATAACAACTCTATTGAAAACGAGATTTTCAGTGCTTGTAGAGCGTGTTGAA
>WSXT02240164.1:0-21823 GCA_011762715.2 Neuroterus valhalla
CAGATCAGTAGATCAAAACATACCATCTACGTATTATTTACTCACTGATCAAAAACTCAACATCTAACAATAATTATGATAATCTATCTTCGAGACATGTTACAAAGCTGGCCAAGATTAAGAACATGTGACAGTAAGGTGGTCCAAAAATGCATTAGAAAATTTTTTTCTCGAATTTTTATGCAAGGAGCCCGGAAATTTGTTCGAATCCGCAAAAAAATTACGCATTTTTTTTTGAAAAACAAAGATATTTAGAGGTGTCGCAAGCCCCATTAAGGGGGTGTTACCGTCTAGACGGCCGATTTCAGGCCGTTTTCAAAAAAAATTTTCTCAGTTACAAAGCGACATACAATGTTCCGGTTTTTCGCATGTTAATCCTTATGTATTTAGGGTATAAAAACACATTTTTACGTTGAAAAAATATATTGTCTCTGTCAGTTATACAGCGATCAATATGACGTTATCAAAAAAACTGCCATTGCTGGGCGATGATAATTCTCCGAAAGTAAAAATCTGAAACAGAAATCGATTCGTATTTATTGATCTGCATAAGATTCTTCGGCGCTTCTCCTATACGGTCAAATCAAAATTATGATTTTTAAGAAAATGGCGGCCAAACGAAAAAAGTTGTCTATTTTTGCCGCTTTTTTCAACTTTAAAGCGCTCAAAAATATATGATATATTAAAATTTTTGAACGCCCGAGGGAGAAGCACCGAAAAAACGTATATAGAACATATTGCAAAAATTTCAAGTCAATATCTCCAGCAGTTCTTGAGAAAACTCATCGCCCAGCACGAAAAATGCGGTTTCGAGGAAAACGCGTTCACATTTAGCGTCTACCTGGACAGTTTTTCAGCGTACTTTTCGGTCATAAAAACATGATGAAAAAACATAGTAAGAAATCGTTTATATTATGGCTTGAAAATGTATACTCGGGAGTTTTCGGGATCGCTGATCACAAATTCAGCATTATTATTGCAAAATCACTTTGTTTAAATAATTTTTTTGAACAAATTTGGTCTAAATTGAATAAATCTTTCAAAGTGACTGCAGGTTCGTGATCTACGGGAAAAAATACGTCTACAAAATGTTTTTTCGAATTTTTTTGTCTTGACATAACAACAATATCAAATATCCATAAACGAAAGCGCGAAACATTATATTTTCATCCTTCAATAGAGAGTTGAATATCGTTTCCTTGGTCTTACGGTCAGTGATGATGAATATGACATTTTTTTTGCAAAAATTAATTTATTCAAACAATTTGTTCGAACAAATTATGTCTAAATTGCATAATTTTCTAAAAGTGACTGCAGATTCGTGATCCATGGGAAAAAGTACGTCTAAAACATATTTTATCGAATTTTTATGTCAAGACACAACAACAATATCGAATATCAATAAACAAAAGCGCAAAACACTCGATATTGTTGTTGTGCCATGACGAAAAAAATTCGATAAAATATGTTTAAGGCGTATTTTTCTCCAAAGATCACGAATCTGCATTCACTTAAAAAAAAATTATGCAAATTAGACATGATTTGTTTAAAAAAAATGTTTTGAAAAATTAATTTTGCAATAATAATGCTGGATTTGTGATCAACGACCCCGAAAACCCCCGAGTATGAATTCTGAAGCCATGTTATAAACTTATATAATCATTATGGTCAAATGTTAAAATCGGATAAAACAAAAATTGATTGATAAGTAAAAAAGTCGTTATCGAGTTCGCGGATTGGAAAACGGCTTTGAAGGGTGAAAGTATATAGTATAAGGTACAATAAAAAGCAAAAAAAAAATCGATTTTCCGAACTCCCGAACGGTGTCACCCTCTTAAGTTTATCACGTATCTCGCATAAGAAAAAAAGACGTTTTTCAAATTTTATTTAGAATTCTCAATATCAGGTGAACCAAGATCAAAAATCACCACTTCTCTTCACAATTAGTCACAGAATACAAATAAAATATTACTCTTCAAATATTACCCCCATAAGACTGTTTTACAGGGCCCCAAATAACAATTTGCTTTTTGAAGCAAATTATTTCAAATACATGAAATACTACTTTATACTGATAAAAACAAAATTGTCAGAATTTTGACATTTTCAAAACTCAAAAATATAAACGAAAATGAGAATTTTTAGCCAAACAACGCAAGATCTGAAAAGAAGTTTGAAGAAAAAAAAATGTTCCTTTTCGGGAGCCCTACAAAATGGTCTTCACAACTTTTTCATTTTTCTCAAAAAATCGAAGAATCAAATTTTTGGCACACAAAAAATTATGAAAAGTAGGAAGTTTCACTTTTTGGTCAAACTATGCAAGGTACGGGAAAATATAAATAAACTAAGGTTGTACACCCAAAAAAGATCTACAAATTTGGTGGAATCAACTTTTTGGTAGAAAAAGTATTTTTCATCATACCTCAATCAAAAATTCGACTTTCGATGTCTGTGGAGCGGGTCGAAAGTCGAGTTTTCGACCCTAGGGACGAAAGTGACAGATCCATGCAAATGGCGGCGTTCTGTGTACATTGATCTGCCACTTTCTTCCCTCTGGTAGAAAACTCGATTCTCGACTCGCTTAACAGGCATCTCCAATCGAATTTTCGATTATCGGTCTGATGAAAAATAGTATTTATAAAAAAGTATATAAAAAATGAAAAGAATTAACTTTTGGACAATCGACACAAGCTTAGGAAAAATCGAATAGACGCAAGTTTTCTAGCAGGAAGATATCCTTAAATGTGTCATCAACTTCTTTAACAGGATATGTAGTTTTTTCATTTCAATCAGGAGAAGAACTATGTGTGAACTATGTTCACCCGAAAAATATCTGTAAATTTATTATAATTTTTTACATTGGACGCTCTGTTTTTGTCTCAACCGTAATAATAAAATTAAAAAATTGAATTCATAGAAAAAGTACACAACATTAAAAAAAAATTAGGCAGCAAAACTTCTCCACCGTTTTGGACAAACTCTGATCGAGTGCGCAGCACGAGACACGTGATGAGAATGTATTCGTTAAAGCCGGGGAAGCTCCAACAAAAGAGAATTCACACTCATCAAATAAAGAAGTCGACATTCTACTTTTGAGTTTCCCAGCTTTTTATTTTTTAAACTTTTTTCTGAGTTATACATTTTCTTGAGAAATATTAGCCCTTTCAATGTAATTACATTTTTTCTCGACCAGTGCCTTCGTCCTCATTATTTTGAATTTATTCCGCGGAAATCCCAGATTATAAGAAATCATGAAAATTATCTATATCATCTCTGTTTCCTATTCTCCCATACTTGAAAAAAATCTCTATGCTTCCTGCTTTTTAGAATTTTGGCTGCTCCTCCTCTTCCTTTTTCTTAAATTGCGATCAATTTTCCCAGAAAAAAATTTTTACATACATACAAAAATTCGCATCACAGTCTACACTCGTGCAGCTATATGAGCCATCTGCATCATGAAGATAGGAAATTCAGAAAAAATATAATTTTTGATCATCACGATTCAAGAGCCTCTATAAATAATGATTGATGAGTTCCTGAGTTCATTGTAAGCCTTTCAATAAAAAACTTTCAAAGTTGAGTGATTTCTTATCATGCTCCAAGATACAAAGGCTAAAAACTCTCAAATTTCAAAGCTTCTGATTCATCTACCACAAAATTTTATGTATCTCGAACTAAAATACGTCAAAATTTGAGAACAAAGATTGAAACTCATCAAATGATTTAGAAGGTTTCAGATCCCAGAGGCTTCAGTAGAAAAAAGAACTCACAAGTTTTAAGCTCTTCAATTTTCAGAAGAAACATCTAGAAACTCTTGGATTCAAAATTTTTAGTTTTTAGGGATCAGCATTATGCATGCAATTTCAATTAGGAAAATATTGAATATAATCCAAAAGAAGTATACATTCTTTTATTTTCTCGCTTTTCGAGACAAAAAATTCTGTTATAATATCGCGATCTTCAATTTTGATATGATCGAAAAATAATGTGCATGATCAAGCCTTTTTTATCCTGATTCAGCATTACCATACCTCGGGAGCAAGTTTATATTTTTTGAAAAATTACAATTTTAACAAATTTTCTCTGTGTGAACGTCCAGGAATGGTTTATTATTTCGAAATGAGAATTTTGAATGGCTTAGTCAATATTATCAAATCTTAAGAACTGAATTTGGAATAGAGCCCTGAGGGATGAATCAATTTTGAATTGGAAACAATTTACTTGCACGAATTTTGAGAGTAGAAAAGATGATTCTGTGTCAGTGTTTTGAACTCAGAGAAAAGCTCTAGCTAGAAGAAGGGATAATAAAATTAATGAGTAAATAAATGAATTATATAAATGAACAAAATAATAACAAAGTTCTTAGAGAGATTGCCGAGAAGGAGATCATCTGAGATAGCAAGAATAATAGAAAACTAAATAGATTGGATTCGCGAAACATTTTTTTTCATATTAAGAGTCATGAAAGAGAATGTATGAAAGTATTAAACAAATTTTATTAGACAAGGATAAGGAAAGTGTTGTGACTAGAAGCTCTCATAAAAAAAGTAAAGAAGACTTGCGTTTAGCTGAACCACTACGTGACGTAAACATTCGTTTAGCTGAACTCGGGAGAAATTCCCACCCCTGCACTGTCCCCCTTCGCATGGTTGTTTCTAGAGGTGACTTCTAGTTGGTTGCTACCATCAGTTGTCGTGTCTACTCGAGAGTAGTGGGGGTAGAGGGGGCTGCTCGAGTTCAGCCAAACGAGCGCCTAAGCGTTCAGGAAAATGGAAGTTCAGCTAGACGAGAGTTCAGCTAAACGGAAGTATTCTGTATTAGAAAAATTCCTTGCAGCGATAAAGGGAGTTTTGAGAAAGAAATGAGAGTAACATCAATATTTTTTTACAGAAACCGTACGACAATTCAGATGTCCTTCCTGATTACCAAAACGCCTCTGAAGAATCCAAAGAACACTGAATACAAGATTGAATAATGCACAAACAACGCGGACTGATATTAAACATGGAAGTTCGTCTTACAATTGGACCGATCATCCTGCTCAGATCTTGGATCTGAGCTCGATAATCTATTTGACATGTGCTTCGCACTCGGGTAGTTGTGTCTTGAATCTGTGTTGTATTATTCATTTCGATAATATTGCAGATTTAGAAGTGAATCGAAAAAAGTCAATCTCTTTTAGATCCTAGTTAACCAATGCAACCTCATATTTTTGATTTCGAGACGGACTGACATACAGACAGACACAATCGTCAAAACATGATTCTCGAATTCGGGGGGTCCTCAAACGTGGAGATTCGTTGAAAATTGAAGGTATGGAATTACAGGTGATGCTTAAACTTTCTCAATCATAAATGATAAGAATGTCAAGAAATTTTTCATTTCCCATTGTGTGCTGTACAGTAAAAGTTTGTCTAATGTATCCAAGAAAGGTAGCAATAATCATAGGCATTTGAGTACTAACTTAACTAATGTTTATTCTAAATTACGTTAAGGAAATATATTACATGAGAATGAGCAGATTCGCTCAGGACTAATAATATGCTTTCGACGCTATCACCAGCGTACGACTGACCCCCTCGTACCTGTAAGCAGCCTTGCTATCAAACTTCCCCACACAGATCCTGCCAAATACCACAATCTCCCGCCTCCTTCTAATTTAATCTCGTGCGTATCCTAGGAGAGCATCTAAGCATTTGATCTATATGTCTTTTCTGCAAGACTTAGTTTTTATCTTCTACAACGAACGTGGATGGAGATGTTTGACTTAGAACTTCGCCTTCGATGCGCTTATCTGACCTAACCCCATGATCGTCAATCATTACTTGATCTCTCGGTTCAAAATCAACGTTGCGATTTCCGGGCCTAGCATTGATTTGCGCCTTCTGACTATTTCCCACTGATTTGCTCACATTAGGGCGTAAAAGGTCAAATCTGTCGCAAAACTCGCGTTTATACATCATGTGCGCTGGACTCCGCTGAGTCGTACAATGTTCTATGCTTCTATAATCAAACAAAAACATTTTGATAGCATTTTCTACGCCCTCTCCTCCTTTTAAAACTTTTTTTAACTTTGTTTCTGAATGTATGAACAAAGTTTTCGGCCGCTCCATTCGTAGCTGGGTGATATGCTGGGCTTAACGAGTCTTTTACGCCATGTCTCGCCAGAAATTGGCAAAATTCATCACTTCTGAATTGAGGACCGCGGTCCATTACACAATGATGAGGAAAACCGGACCTTGCAAAAAGGTCTTTGAAAACTTTAATTAGTTTGTACGCTTCAGTATAATTATTAAAATTGATTATTTCTGGCCATCTTGTATGTGCGTCAACTAACAGTAAATACATTTTCCCGAACAGTTCTGCGAAATCACAATGGATTCTACCCCATGCTTCATCTGGGTGAGGCCATGTTCTTAACGGTGTATATGGTAGCTTTTTTCTTTCGACTAAACAGATTTTACAACTGCCAACCATGTTTTCAATGTCACGATCAATGTTTGGCCACCATACATGATAACGAGCTAACATTTTAATTTTTACAATGCCTAAGTGAGTTTCATGTAACTCTTATAATATGATATTCCTCATACTTTTTGGAATGATTGCTCTCAATCCCAAAAAAAGACATCCCTTCCCGACTATTAATTCTTACCTTTTGTTATAAATCATTTTGAGTTCATTTTGCATTTTAACTGCTTCATTTGGCCATCCATTCGTTACGTTCCTAATTGCAGTCATTATTATGATGTCTTTTTTGCTTTCCTTTTGCAATGTTTTATGAATAAATGCGATAATGCCTCCTTCAAAAAAGTTCACATGAGAGAAATTCGTATATAATATTTTAGTTTCGTCTTTTATTGGTAACCTCGAAAGTGCGTCAAAATCAGCATTAGCTTCCGATTTAACGTGCTCAATTACATACCTGAACCCTGATAAATAGTATGCCCACCTTTGAAATCTATTATCAGCGGTCATTGGGATGCCCTTTCGTGGTCCCAGAATTAATTGTAGCGCTTTGTTATCAGTTCTTAGTATAAACTCTTTGCCAAAAATGAATTGATAGAATCTTTTAAAAAACAATTGCCATTGCTTCTTTATCCAACATTTTACTATTCAATTCATTTTTTGGCATTTTTTTGGACGCGAAAACTATTGGTCTTTCCTCTCTATTGCTGTATTTATATGATAAGATTGCAGGTAAACCGTAATCTAAAGCGTCACAATTAAGTACGATTTTTTGTTCTGGATCATAATTAACTAATACTCTGTGTGATATCTGTTCAGTTTTTACCCGATTGAAAGCTTTTGTGCAATTTTCGTTCCACTCAAACTTTTCCCAGCTTGCCGCATGATACAATGGTTTCAATTTTTCAGACCTATCATTCAAGAATCTAGCGTAAAAATTGATTAATCCTGGAAAAGATTCTGATTCTTTTTTGTTTGTCGGCCGAGGAACATTTGTCATCGCTTTAATTTTATATTCAGCTTCGTGCAAACCTTCTGTATCAATTACAAAACCGAGAACCTCAAGTTTATCCTTGATGAAAAAACATTTATTTTTGTTTACTCTCAAACCGCACTCTTGCAATCTTTTACAAACTTTATGTAAGTTTTCCAAATGCTCTTCGTCTGTGTTGCCTGTAACGTAAATATTGTCTATGTATGCAATTACACCATCAATGCCTTGCAGGCATTCATCTATTTTTCTTTGAACATCAGTAGGTGCAGTTGAGACACCTTCAGGTAATTTAGTATATTTGAAAAGACCTTTATGTGTCACAATTGTCAAGTATTCAGATTAGTATATTTGAAAAGACCTTTATGTGTCACAATTGTCAAGTATTCAGAACTTTTTTCATCTACCGAAAATTGCATATATGCGTGCGTTAAGTCTAATCCTGAAAATGAACCACCTCCTTGTAGCTTTGCAAAAATGTCATCAATTGTGTGCAATGGGTTTTTATCTGCTAATATAAACTGTTTTAATGTAGTTTTGAAATCGCCACATGCGAATATTTCCATTATTTTGAAGACAGGGACAATCGGTGTTGCCCACTCACTCACATCTACTTGTACTAAGTGTTCTAATTTTACAAGTCTTTCTAATTCATTTTCGATCAATGGCCTCAACGCATGTGCAACATTCCTACATTTCAAAGCGATCGGTCTTGCGTTCTCTTTCAAATAAATTTTTGCTTTACTTTTATTGTATTTGCCTGGAGAATTGCTGAAGAGTTCAGTATATTTTGCAGCCAACTCATT
Organism: Neuroterus valhalla; assembly: GCA_011762715.2. Taxonomy (NCBI): domain Eukaryota; kingdom Metazoa; phylum Arthropoda; class Insecta; order Hymenoptera; family Cynipidae; genus Neuroterus; species Neuroterus valhalla. The sequence goes on from WSXT02240164.1 coordinate 8,266, forward strand.
TTTCAAGTTATGAATGTTCGGTTTTTTATTTTCTTTATTACAATTATTTTCAATTTGTAAAGGCCATATGTCAAATTTTGCTAACCATTTCCTACCCATTAGCATTGGACCTGGACCAGGCAGTACGAAACGATCTAACTGTCTGGTTGAACCTCTGAATTTTACTGTTAAATTTGTCAATTTTCTAATAGAATGTAAGATTTTTTCATCATATGTTTTCAGTTCACTCTCAGTTTTTACAAGATTAAATTTTTTTGAATACTTGTTGTAATTCAATTCGGACGATACAGTGGCGTGAGTACCCGTATCCAATTCCATATGTACCTTTACATCATTAATCTGAAGATTCTTATGCATAGGTACACCCTTCCAATCATACCCACATGTTTGCTCTGCTTTTAATTTGAACACTTCACCTTGCAATTTTTCCAAATCACCAGATAAGTAGTAAAAATCTTGAACTCTGCTAGTTAATGCAAACACATCATCCTTTTGCACACTTGTACTTTCCAATGCAGTTAACGAGATTGTTGAGTTTTTTTCTGCTTGTTCCCTTGCAGTTGCTTTCAGATGGGCTTCTTTGAAATCTAAAGGTGTTTTCTTAAATAATTCGACTTCCGTGCCGTGATCTTCCAAACCACATAAAAATTGGTCTCGTAGCGTTGTTTTGATGTCCTTGAAATTACAGTTTATTGCTAATTTTTTTAACTTTACTGAAAACTCAGCTACTAACTCGCTTTCCTCTTGCCTAGCTTAATTGAACTTACAGCGTCCCATGACTTCCGATGGTTTTGGATTCAAATGTTCGTTCATGATTTTGACGATATCGTCTTACGACTTTGTAGCTACCTTGTCCGGTGAGACCAATTGTTTTATCAGTTTAAAAGCTTCTGTGTCCATTCTTTCCAACATCTGCGCTGCCTTTTGCTCATCCTTGGTGTCGTCAGCGATAAATAATTGCTCTATTTGCTCCGTAAAGGTTTTCCAATCATCTTTGTGCAACATAAATTCAAATTTGATGTTATCCGCCATCTCGATAAGTTGTTCCTTTCGATCCTGATTCCTTGAACTAGTATTATTTTCACTCAACTTAATTTCAAGTTTCACTGATGCTCTTAATTTTTCACGCAATGAATCGAATTTTTTTCGTTCGTTAAATTCGATTTTCCGATTTATGAATTCTGCTATTATTTTCTCTTTGTTTAGTAATTGTATCCAAGAAAAGGTCGCTGTCGTGGTCATTTCATTTTCTTCAGATTTCAATGTAGATAACTTTGTCAATACACAGTTCTCGAGGGTAATATATCCTAGCAGGCACTTTCCAAATTACCCACACTGAAAAACCTAATTCGACGAAACAGTTACGTCCTTATGCAAGCACTTTCCTACTCACACTTTGCATAAGTAACTTCTCAATTACACCCACGCACTTCATCACGCGGCCTTGCCTACCCCTCCACCTTGCACGCCCAAACCGTTTTTAACGATCCCATCCTCGTCGCCATTGTAATGTATCCAAGAAAGGTAGCAATAATCATAGGCCCTTGAGTACTAACCTAACTAATGTTTATTCTAAATTACGTTAAGGAAATATATTACATGCGAATGAGCTGATTCTTTCAGGACTAATAATATGCTTTCGACGCTATCACCAGCGTACGACTGACCCCCTCGTACCTATAAGCAGCCTTGCTATCAAACTTCCCCACCCAGATCCTGGTAAATACCACAGTTTGAAATTTTCATTTTTCTAGAAAATTCGAAATTCCGTTATGATAATCTCATACAGCACTCAGAAATTATGAAATCTCGAGGGAAGGGTCTACAAAATTTTGAAAATGCTCACGCTTTTTGAGTTTACATCCAAAATAGCTGGCTAACGAACCTATTCTTTTTTTTCCGACCCATAACCAAAATCGGGTAAGCTGGCCAAAAGTAGAAAGTGTTCATCAAAAGGGCCAAATTTTTTCACATGGGGGTTTTCGGAGTCGCTGATTACGAATCCAGTGTCCAAAATTTCAAAAACAAAATGGCGGGTCCAATATGGCGGACGTGTATTTAATAAATCTTATTATTCTTCCCAAATTTGTATAAGGGGGTTCTTGAGGTTGGCTGATTACGAATGTGGAGTCATCATCGACATATAAACTGGACCGCTCATCTGGATGCGCGAACTCGAACGTAGCAGAAAGAAAAAGAGATAGTGCTCTATCCTTTGCGCGCAGTGACGTCACTAGCCTTTCGTGGGCCCTTTTTCATTATTCACACTTCCTAAAATCTATTTTTCCTGCGAATGATTCCCGAAGCTTTCCTATGTAAATTTGAGAAATTATTTCTTCTTAAAAATATATATAGCATTGTGTAGAGATGCACTTGTATGCTTGAACGTGTCTTTTTACATAGGATAATTATTATCGTCCTGTTCGTTCATATTCCTTTTTTATCTTTCCAGTGTTCGAAATTCGAAACTAAAATATGGAATTTTAAAATAGTGTCGTTTGTGAGATTTTCGTGTGAGCGTATTTATAGGGTTATAAATCACAAGTCTGGCGTTTATATTCGTAGACAAAATAACACGAATCTTATTATTTGAAGCAAATATAATAAGTAGGCGGAGAGTTTATGTACCTAAATTAATTATCTTTCGACACACATGCACTACTTTTAAACAATTATGCATTCAAAAATGGTTAAAGCATAGTAAACTTTCATCCATATGCATTAACATATCATACATCATAAATATAATACGAAAAACTTCAAGCTATTCGCTGTATTCGCGTTTGTTGGATGGGTGATCATCACAATCACTGATATAACCATCTTATTGTTCGAGCTTTTCCTCAACTTTTCAACCTAACAAAATCATGGCTTTAGTTGATAGTTGTTTGTCCATTTATACCTTGATAGAATTTCCGATAAAATAGCATTTACTTAAATGTAAAAATTACTATACATTGTGCTTCACAGATATTTGGGGTAAATTTTGAAAACATTTTTTTGATTGAGAAAAAACCAAGCAGCTTTTGGCTTATACCAATTTAGAAAGAATAGAGAAATTTATTTAGCATACTCTTCCGCCATATTGGATCCTCTATTATGTTTTCGAATTTTCTGACACTAGATTCGTAATCAGCTACCCTGGAGACCTTCGAGTAACCAAATCAAAAGCACGAGTTGTAAAAATTAAAAAAAATGCTCGATAGCTTTTGAAAAATGAATGCATGTACCCGTTGAAACTTTTTTCGTAAACATTATAGTTTCCGAAAAAAAAAAATGAAAACTGATTATTTTTGAATCGAAAAATCCATGTTATATTAAAACTTACATGGCCACTGAACATTCATTTTTCAACGTGTCAACATTTTCTTTTTCTACATTTGTTCAGGAAGGTCCAGGGTTGAATACAGTTTCAAAAAATGTATCAAGTGTCAATATAAATTGAAGGTTTTTTCCAATCTGAATGGAAAACCATGTTTTTCGACGTTCGCGTTGAACAGGTATCGAGGGGAATCTCCGGTTTCAACGGGGTATTCATGCTTGTCACAATCTTAAGTTTATTATTGAACTTTTTGAAAGTTTCAGCTCCCTTAAACTGTTCTTTATATAAAACCCATCGGGTTGAACACGAACGCGCTGCGCGATGTGATTGAATTTAGAGCGTGCAAGCTTCGCAGTGTGTCGTACTAGCGAAAGTATTCATTCTTTCCGGAAAATAAAAACTTGATCAGGAAATTGCAAGTCACCAAACTTTTTGGTTGATAAATATAATAATAATTCGATGTGACTCTTAGTACTTGACAAAGTTTTGATGAAAAAATATTGTTTATCACAAATATAATAACCACAATCGTATCAATGATCAGCGATATTTATGCATATTTATTTATTCAAACGTCAACCATACATGCTTTTCTTACAGCTTTTTTTGCCTCGTTTGTAATTTTTGTCTGTTTTTAGGTTTTCACAGATTTTTGGTTTTTTTTTTTCTTCAACTGTCGACTTTTCGAAAAAACTTACCCAATTAGATTTGCCGAAGGTAAGCGCAGCAAAGTTTTAAAAGTTACATCTGATTCGAGAACATGTTTTACAGATTGTCCGTCGTATGCATAGAAAATTTCGATTTCTTCATTGGAAAGTAAATGATTTTTACCGCATCTCTGACACGCAAATTCGATGGTTCTTTAATTTTCTCAATGAAGGGTTCAAAGCCTTTCACACTGTAATCAGATTCTTTGAATATTTTGAATGGTGGATTTCTTGAGCTTCCAATAATCCCATTTATCAATACGTAAAATCAAAGAAATATGTTTATTCGAGCAAAATAGAAAAAAGCAATAACATTGTGCCATAGGATGCACTAATATTGAAAAGTATTAAATATTTCGAAATAATGTTTCAAAATATTGAAGTGTACCTTATTTTCCGCGACCTTTTCTCATTCTTCATCCGAAGATCCTTTTTTCTCCTTTTTTTCTTGAATGCTTTACATTTTCCGTGGAACTTATTGCCAAAAATTTTTTTTTCTCAACAAAATTAATGTTAAAAAAAAGTGATTGAAAAATAATGTGATAATGAATAATTCTCAATAAATTGGTTCTGAACAAAACTGTCCGTGTACCCCAGCGACTGAAATTTTTATGTTACACGATCTGTTTTTGTTTACAAATGTCGAATGCTCCAAGGCCATTCGCATTGCTTCTGTGATGCAAATTTTGGAATGTATGGCAAAAAAAAAACAGGGACAATAGAAACTGATCAAGAATATTATCGGATGATTGAGACCTCAAGAAAGCCATCATTCAAAATATCCAAAGAATCTGATAACAGTGTGAAAGGCTTTGACAGACAACACTTAACTGAAAAAATTGAAAAACCAACAAATTTGCACATCAGAGATGCAAATCCCAATAAAAAAATCGAAATTTTCTATTAAAACGACGGACAATCTGTAAAACATTTCCTCGAATCAGATGTAACTTTTGAAAATTTGTTGTGCTTACCTTTGGCAAATTCGATTGGATAAGTTTTTTAATGATTTTTTTGAAAGGTCGTCAGTTGAGAAAAAAACGAAAAATCTGTGAAAAACTAAAAACAGTCGAAAGGTACAAACGAGGCAAAAAAGATGTAAAAAAAGAATGTATGGTTTAGGCTTAAATAAATATGTTTAAAATATCGCTGATAATGGATATGATCGTAGTTATTTTATTTGTGATAAACAATATTTTTTCATCAAAACTCTGTGAAGTATCAAGAGTCACATCGAATTATTATTATATTTATCAACCAAAAATTTTGGTTACTTGCGATTTTCTGAACAAGTTTTTATTTTCCAAAAAGGTTGAATACCTTCGCCAGTACGACACACTGCGAAGCTTGCCCGCGCAAAATTCAATCACATCGCGCTGCGCGTTTGTGTTCAACCCTATGGGTTTTATATAAAGAACAATTTAAGGGAGCTGAATTTTCCAAAAAGTTCAACAATACATTTAGGAATATGACAAGCGTGAATACCCCGTTGAAACCGAAAATTCCCTCGATACATTCTCAAAGCAAACGTCGAAAAACATGATTTTTCATTCGGATGAAAAAAACCTTCAATTATTATTAACTTTTGATAAACTTTTTGATACTCTATTCAACGTTAGACTTCTCTGAACAAATGTGAAAAAAGAAAATATTGATACGTTGAAAAATGAATGTTCAGTGGCGATGTAACTTTTAAAAAACATGGATTTTTCGATTGAAAAATCATACGTTTTCATTTTTTTTAACGAAAACTATAATGTTCACGAAAGAAGTTCTAACGGTTTCATGCATTCATTTTTCAGAAGCTATCGAGCAGTATTTTTCATTTTTCCAAATTAGGACCTTTGATTTCGACTCGTAACGTCACAGCGCGGACAATACTTTTACGCTCTTTCGAGCGCTCAGCGAGTTATTGCATCCAGGGGCTCAATTTCTACTCTTGGCCAGCATTTCCGATTTCTGGATCTCTGTGTGCCATGGCGTGTATATGTTTTTTCACAAAAAATTGTATCCCTGTATTGGCAGTTTTTGGCAGCTGATTTCCACTGACATTCAATTCATGTGTGTAACTATCATTTTGGGTACCCGAATTAAATTATACCTTGTAAAACTTCTAACTTAGCTCTTACTTTATGAGAAGTTGAAAAATTTTTTGGTAAAATTCATTGAATTTTAACAATGTGGAGGACAACACACATCAAATTAGAGAATTTCAGCTTATGATTAATGGAAAATACTTTTTTCGTGCAGGTGAATCCAATTTGTCACACCTGAATCGTTCAATCCATTAAAATTCCGTGCACTGTCCGAGTAACCTTTATTTTTTCGTCAGGACACGCGTATCACACAGCGTTTTCCGACCGACCGATAAGAAGAGATAACCCGAATGCAAAAAGACATCTGCCCCTATTGATGATATTGAGCAATCCCAGGGGTAACACAAAAACTATTTTGAATGTTAAAACGAGTATCGAGTAACTTTTTTCCAACTTTTGGCCAGCTTTTCTAATTTTTTGACCACCGTGGGTCGGCATGCATACGGACGTACAAACCAACAGACAGACACCATTGCCAAAACTTGATTTTCGGCTTCAGGGTTCTCGAAACGTGGAGATCCGTTGAAAATTCAAGATGTAAAATTTCAAACGATTCTAATACTTTCTCAATCATGAATGATGAGAATGTAAAAATCAGTGGATAATTATGGGGTTTCCGGAGTTCTTACATAAATTGATAACAAGAATGACGCATGTTCATTTTTTTTTCTTTCAGTAAGTTTGGGAACTCCACGATTAAATTTTCATCGTATTTTTCACAGCAACCTATGAAGGGGTTAAATTCAGTTCATTGACCGCATGAATGATATTCCTTCTGTAAAGATAGTTAACTGAATAATAACAGATGGTTTATTTGAATAAGAAAGAATCACTTTTGCTGTTGCAGAAAAATGCAGTTGAATATTGTTAAATACCGATATTTAACAATTCTGATAGGTAAGTCATTTGTAGCCTATTATTATTCTATTCCTCACGAGCTCCCTCACGAGAATCGAAAGTGCTTTTTCTTCATTTGTTTTACAAAGACTGCGACGTTGTCAAAAGATCAAAACGTTGAGAACTATAATACATTGACTCTCCTAGGCGATATTAATTTACTTTTAACATGATTCCACTTCAGATCGCCAAAAAGTTAGAATTAAATTTCACTTCTCTCCCAATTAAACTAATGGTTCAGAGGAATGCCATTTACATTTATTATTATAAAATTCTTTGAGATGGGACTACTCCCGCTCAAGGGGCATCCCGCGATTTCTTCTCGAGACAAAATTGTAACCACGTTGCTGTGCATGTTAATTTTCACCCGCTCAGCTATTAAATCATATTTTCTTCTGTATATTCCACGTAAATAATATTTTTGCAATATGGCAAAGACGTCACCAGTAGATGTTGTCAAAACTAGTTGTTCTTCGGTTTGCACGAGTCCATAACCACTATTTGCTCCTCTGACTAGAATTCGCTGATCGATGGGAAAAGTGTATCTTCGAATTTCGAATTGTTGGTGCAGATTGGCGTGAGGAATGAGACGGATTTGTCCAACTTGTTCACAATTGATCCCGAGTGCACGTAGATTGCGGAGCATGGTAAGTGAGAACATGTCTCGTACATGAAGCCGAGGCTCAACAGGCGGAGGAGGCCTGACCGGAAAGTGCGGTACCTCAGGAGAACAAGAAATCCCTGGACGAGAAACATTTGAATTTGTAACGAAATTAAATGAAGAATCTAAATTTAGATCCAAATCTGCAAAAAGGAAAAAAGGATTAGATTTTCGTTCAATTATAGACAATCGTGTATTTCCCAGATCATTGAACATTGAGGATGAAAAGCTGCAGAAAGTTGACAGCGGCCAAAATTGCTAGGAATGTATTTGTTATTGACAATTTGAAAGTAGCCACAAGCCCGCAAAGATTTGAATTATTTAAATGTTTCGACACAATCCCGTTATATAAAAAAGCTAGAGCATATGGAATTTCTTTGATAATATTATTCATGAACTCTAAATCCATATATTTGAATTACGCTTCAACCAAAGATTTTTGATCTCGTGCAAGGTCAGTAAGAACTGTCCTTCCCAGCTACCCAAGTTAGGGAAAGCCTACTGATAGAAACCTTGTAACTTTACGCTGATCGGCTTATCGCGAATTTGTTTTCCTCTGAATGATATGTAGCACGAGACATGATAGCTTAAGTTTTATATTCTCTGAAATAAAATCAAAGCCTGCGGATGTATTTCTGTTGAGCTTGTACCTTGAGGATTATCATTTTCGTTAGTCATTCCAAAACGTGACAGAAAGTCCCTTGTTCTGGGCTCCATACCAGAAGATGTTCCTGTGGAAGAAAAAAAAATTAATATTTTATATTGAAAATGTATTCAAATTGAAAGAGCGTTATTCAATCTTCTTACAAGAAGATTGCAGGATATCATAATTAGAGCCAAATTTTGTTCTGAGTCGAAAAACTATATTTTTCTACTATAAGAGAATTTGATTGCAAAAAATCGTTGGAACCCGTAACCTTGGCATTGATAGATCAATGCATTCCCTGAATGTGAGAACAAATTAAATTAAGGAGCTCCGTATAATAATGGTGGTAATGATATCTATCGTTTCAAAAATTTCTCCCACAAAGTATCTCATTTATGCTACATAAAAGAAGAAAATACACGGAACCTTGTAAGAAAATGTGAAAGTTTGGTTAGGTTCTTTGGACTTGAACCGATAGGCCTGTGAAGAAGCAGCCGAACGCGTACTCAGGTCACGGATAGAGGGTCCCTGTTTCGAGGGCTTCTGCTGAATACGGCTACAGAAGCTAATAGGCGGTTGCCTACATTTGTGTAGGGGCAGTCCCAAAGGAGAAAGCCCCAAGCTTATGCATTAACAAACGTCATGCGTCGTTACGCGAAGGGTACGTCCGCTCCAGAAGCGTGTAGTCTGGGAGGTTACTTGATAACCTATAAGGACAGCATTAACGGCACCATTCCCTGGTGCCACGCTAGCACAGTCGTATACGCCTTAGCTTCAGGGGTTTCGTTTGGCACCAGCCCTAGACAATTGTTCACGACTGCTCATTAGATTTTGTGACAAAAATTGCATATTCTCATTCGTCAAGAGTAGAAAAAAAAAATTATTTTAATGAAAACAAATTGTAATTTTCGCAAAGTACAATGGCTCATTCTTATTCGTCACGAGTAAAAAACGAAATATTCAGTTCAAACATTAGCTTACACGTTGTAATTGAAAATAATAACGCTTCACGGTTGACCACTTTTGCGAAATTGATGTTGATATTTTTATAAACCCAAAAATTCGAGATTTTCTGTGGGAGGAAAAATAAGACAAAACTCGCAAGATAATGAAAATCCAAGACACCTGTGCCTTCGAACTATGAAAAAAGCAAGGCTCTATTCGTGCTGCAGGAAGAATTATTTGTGGAAACGATCATGACCGTTGGCTTGCTTTTAAGAAATTTTACTTTCGGTTGCACCTCTTCTAGGTTCGAATATTTGCCTGCCTCTGCGCTAAAGCAAGCATAGAGTTAAAGATTATCCAAAGCACGTGGTGCTTCGTCTAACCCAAAGCAGGCATTTGGACATAATTCCTTTAATTGCTTTATTATTTATGTAGGCCGAGCTCAATGGACGGACACATGTTAGGGAAAGCATGGATATTGATACTTTTTTTTCGATATTCTTAGCAAAATGTGTTTCCTTGGCTCCTCCTTTTCTACTACTTTTTGCTAAGGGGGTAAAACGGAACGGTTTCTTGAGTTCTGATTGGCTGAGCTTCGTTTTTAATTTGCGCTTGATCTAATTATCGTAGACCTATGGTTGGTGAATCATTATTAATAATTAGAACCGTCCAAGTGTTCTATTGATGTTCAAGATCTGTTGAAGATTCGTCACATAGTATTGGTCTTTTAGTATTAGAACAGTTTTAGATTTCAAAGATCAGTTGTCCCAGCGTTCTGGATATGTTAAAGATTTGTTACAGAACTATTGTAATATAATTCTAGAATTGTTCTAGAAATGTCAAAGACCATTTTAGAGAGCGTTTGAGATGCAACCAAGTTCTGTAATTGTTCCGGGAATATTATAGATGGATTGTCACAGCATCTTAGGACTGTTAAAAAAATTTTCTAAGGCTTGGGATATGAAATAGTTACTCTTATGTTTGTAAACTATTCCTAACCTGTTCAAGAACACGCTTGTTTGTGTTCTATGACATATGCAGATCTGTTTCGTAACTACGTTCGCCAGAATGTGTAGTAAATTAACGTAGCATTAAAAACGAACAATTTCATTTTCCTTACATAAGATATGAGAAAAAGGTGCAAAAAATGTGTCTTTTTCTACAATTAGAAGTGTGGATTTATGAGCGTATTTTCTATCCAAAAAAGCTTATCTTTGACAAGGAAGTCGAGCTCATTTTCGACATAATAGTCAAATTTTGAACCAAGCAGTTCATTTTTATTCAGATAGTCAAACATCATTTCGATGAGAGATGAGATATATTTGGTGTGGAAAAACATATAATTCAGTCAAAGATCAATTACTTCTAATTAGGAATTCTTTCGGGAGTAAATGTTTTTTTATTGAAAATTTGTTCTAAATTCATCATATTAGCTAGAGAGTCATGTTTTTGATATAAATTTTGCGATTCTGTTGCAACTTCTTTGTTTTTTTTTCGTTTGAATCAATTTTTTAAACTTAAAATTCAGCTATTTTCTTGGATTATCATGATTTTTTTTTTCAAAGCTCGCCTTCATTCTGTAAAATTTGTCTCTTTTGTAGTAGATTTAATTAATTTTTATAAAATTTGTCCCTTTGGTTGGAAAGCCATCTACGAAGAGTTTAAAACAGTTCTTTATTTTTTTAGAATTCAATATTCTGTTCAAAAATTTAATTATGTCTTCCAAATTCAAGGAAATGAAGACAAACGTTACGCCTAAAATTCCAATGTTTTGTCGGAAATTGGTCTTCTTGATTTCAACATGTACCTCTCTTGGATGCATATAATATAACCAAGAACTTTAATTTTATTCTCCGACATTTAAAACTGTTTTCCCTTTAATATCCCGAGGAACATGTTTTTATCGCAACATGGTTTAAGTCCTTCCTGACTTGTGATCCAAAAAAGTTTCAGGCTAGAGTACTAAGAATTTTTTTAAATTTAGTTTTTCCGAAAAAGTCTACGATATATGAAGCCTGTTGATATTTATACTTTCAGTCGAAATTTGGTTTCAAATTTCGGAAAATGGAGAAGAAACTTTCGTTAGATCTCTCCTAGAAATAAAAACTCAATCCATCAGGTTTTCGTGTATCTCGCACATCAAGTGACGCCTACACCAAACCTTGCAGGGCGCTACTTTACTAACGCCCGTACTCATTTTGGACAAACTCAAATGAAGTTTAGAAGGAAGTAAGGATTGGAGTAGAATACAGACGTAATCGAAAAATTCTTAGATGCGTGTAGGTCAAATGAATAAACCTATATTTGTGGATGTAATGTGTAATATATTTACCAATAATAATGATCATCACCGCCAAGAATGAGATACAAGTATGATCAATCTCCATCTTTTCTGATCAGAGGATGCAGAGATTATTACTGCAATGAAGAATTGTATATGAAGTTTTACTGATTGATATGGAAATAATCCGTCAAATTGGAGAATACATATAATCTAAAATAATCTCAGAATCACTTATTCAGATAAGAACATAACTCTGGGATCAACAGTGAATCATTCAGTTCGTTTATTTTGAATCAGGAACGTTAAAGTTGTCTGTCTGAGAAGTGTACATTTCAACAGAGTCAATTTGAAGGAAAACTTTGTAACCAGATTCGTCGAAACTGAAATCACACTTTGAACCGAACGAAAAGAAGGCTTACTCTTGCTGCATTCTTTCATGTTTGGTATCAGCTGTTGCTGTAGGGAACTTTATGTGATTCATTTTGAAAATGATGCGTTTCGATATTTGGTCAAAACTTTACTCGAAATAAGTCCAGTTTTTTTTCTGTTCGTTTAATCCTTTACTTTTTAGCGGGATTCGGTGTCCAAACGGAAAATCTGTTTCTATTCCAATTATGCTTAGATAGCGGTACTTGGCAAGAGAAAATCTGTCTCGTTCATGAAGCAAGGCTCAACAGGCAGAGGAGACCTGACCGGAAAATGAAGTCTCTCAGGAGAACAAGAAGTTCAGGAACGAGGAACACTAGTAATCGTTTCGCTATTAGGTAAAGAATCGAAATGTTGATCAAAATCTGCAACGAGGGAGAAGGATGATATTTGCCTGCAAGTATAGACAATCGTGTATTTTCTGGTTGATTGAAGTTTGGAGAACAAAAGCTGCTGAAAGTTGACAGCGGCATTGATTTCTAGGAATGTATTTGTCGTCTGCAATGTAATAGTAGCCACTAGCTAGGATAGTTTTAGTCTGATCTCAATGTTTCAATACAATTCTGTAATATGGAAAAGCTTGAGCTTATGAAAGTTCATTTATAATCTCATTGGCAAAAATGATTCTCAAAGCAAAATGTTTACAGCCCTTCAAGTTCTACAACGCAATGTAAACGACAACGTCGTAGTTTTGACTTCTAATTCCACCCTGGAACGTCACGTGAGCGTCTTCAATTGCATCGCTAGTTCGAATGAATACTGTGTCACGCACGACACTTACGATCTATTTATTTTGAATATAAATTAATCATGAAATGCGCAAACGATGATGAACTTCAATTCCATGCATTTGAATTACGCGTCAAACAAAGATTTTCAATCTCGTGCAAGGACGGTAACAACTGTTCTTTCCCAGCTCCCGAAGTTAGGGAAAGGTGTAAGTCCAATGTCCATACCAAATGCTGAAGAGATGACATCGTAAGTCTTCAAAAAGAGAAACAAACTATGTTTGAGATTGAATCACGGGCTCCAGCCGACAACAACATCATATTCAAGGTCACTGGAACGATTTCAAAGTATATAGGAGTTGAAAGTATGCTGACGCGACCCCACTGAGAATTCCATGGTCAATTGTTTGTCATTGTCAATTGTCTTTACTGGAAAGCACAGCCATCACTGGTTTGCAACCTCTGTACCATATAAGCGTGCCAGCAACATGCCAAATAACTTGCGAAATTGATGCAGTTAGCTGTCATTCTTGGGTCTTCTGTATCCCTGACACGTTCCGGTTCGATCAAGTTCTCAGGAGACAAAACGATAGGCCTAGGACAAAGCCACCGAATGCATCCTCAGGTTGTTGAATGAGAGTTCCTGTGCCGAGGGTTTCTGCTGAATATAGGTACAAAAGCTAATGAGCAGTCGAAGACATTTGTCTAGGGATGGTTCAAGAGGAAAACCCCCCTCAGCTAAGGCATAGACAACCGCGTTGAAGGCTGCGTGCTGAAATATATGAAAAAAGGTAACAGAACGGAAAAACAACTGACGTTCTTTATAAACGGATCTTCATAATGATG
>WSXT02240165.1:1717-15669 GCA_011762715.2 Neuroterus valhalla
ATATTTTTTTGTACAATTTAACATTAGAGACGTCGAAATAGAAGTCCTTAGTTTTAACCATTCAACTTTCTGGATATTATAGTTAAATAATTTAGATTGTCTGGATTAATCATCTCATATTCTTCAGTATTTGAGTTGAGCATCTCTGATATTACGGTCAATTATCTTGGATAAATCAATGAAACATTAATAATGCGTTATAAATAAATATCTCAAATTTTCTACTTTAAGATTCCGAAAGATTGGATGTACAAGTTGAGCATCTCCAATATTCAATTAAACAACTTTGACGGTTCAAATCAATCTATCTGACGGTTCAAATCAATATTTCTGACGGTTTGATTTGACATCTTCGAACGTTCAATTCGACATCTTTGACGGTTCGATTCAACGACTTTGATGGTTCAATTCAAGATCTTTGACGGTTCAATTCAGCATGTTTGAAGGTTCAATTTAACCTATTTCATGGTTCGATTCAACATATTTTTTTGTACAATTTAACATTAGAGACGTCGAAATAGAAGTCCTTAGTTTTAACCATTCAACTTTCTGGATATAATAGTTAAATAATTTAGATTGTCTGGATAATTCATCTCAGATTCTTTAGTATTTGAGTTGAGCATCTCTGATATTTCGGTCAATTATCTTGGATAAATCAATTAAACATTATAAATGCGTCATAAATAAATATCTCAAATTTTCTAATTTAACATTCCGAAAGATCGGATATACAAGTTAAGCTTGTCCAATATTTAATTAAACATATTTGACGGTTCAAAGCAATATCTCTGATGGGTAAAATAAATATTTCTGACGGTTCGATTTGATATCTTCGAACGTTAAATTCGACATCTTTGACGGTTCGATTCAAAGACTTCGATGGTTCATTTCAAGATCTTTGGCGGTTCAGTTCATCATATTTGACTTGTAAAATTTACATTAGAGAAATTGAATACCTCGTTTTTTACCATTCAACTTTCTGGATATTATAGTTAAATAATTTAGATTGTCTTGAATAATCATCTCAGATCATTTAGTATATTTGAGTTGAGCGTCTCTGATGTTTCGGTCAATTATTACCTCGATTAATTCAATTCAACATTTTAGACGTTATAATTGAGTTTTTCGGATGCGAAGATTACGCATCTCGGATATTCAAATTCCACAACTTGTTTTCAATAACAATTTGTTCAACAACAATTTTTATTTCAAAGTCTCATATTCTTGGATATTTGAGTTCAGCTTTTCTTATATTTGATTGAAAATCTTGGAAGGCTCAATTCAAAATAATTGATGCGTTATTCTCAAATATTTTGGATTTTCAATTCGAAATTTCAGAAATTTTAGTCAAATAACTCAGATTTAGGACAGTTGAACTTATTTTGACAAAAATAATTTCAGCAGAATTATACTTGTCAATTCTATTCAGACAAGTTCGCAGGTGGCGTAATTGAGACAATTGAACATATTCTGCTGCTAGGTATATTTTTCCAAATAGAAGACTTAATTAGTTAAACAATTTTAATAAAAACTATTCATATAATTCAATTTATTATAGTGAAACAAGAATATAGCTACAGAATATAACTCGTGTTTTCGTAGCTCAGTTGGGAGAGCACTCGTCTGGATAACAAGAGGTTCTGAGTTTGGATCCAAGCGGAGCGGGAAAGTCAGTCCTTTTTCCGCAGAAAGTTGTATTAAATTTCTTGAATAAATAAATTTCCATCTTGTTCCAGTAATATAATATATATTTCGAGGTTTTGATTCTCAAATCGGTCGGTACAGTAGATTTCTTGGTTTGCGTATGGTAAACATAGTCTTCTGTTATAGCTGATCAGGGTAACTGAAATGAAAATTTGAGAATAAAGTTCTTTGAACAATAACGTTTCCGAAAAGTATAAATCGAGGATATCCCGCCATATACAAATGTGGCGGAATCGCATAATTAATTTTATTTTTTTCCCAACAAATATATCTTTTAGATCATTTTTTATTCCAAATTATCTACTTTATTTCCGAATATGTAATTGGCGGAATAACATGGAAATAACACTGATTTCGAATTAATCTTTCTCATGTAATCCAACGCCTTCGTACAGCTTGATTTCCATTTGAAAAAACGCCACTTAGTAGAATTGTACGACCATGTACGCGCTTTCACGTGCATTCAGATCGCAATCGTGTCACGAAACTTTTTTATTACCAGCGATCACGAATATGCGTTTTTTCTTGACTGAATGGCTGGTTTGGAAAATGCGTTGTCTCCGATCTATATCGTTATGAATATACGTTTTTTACGGTTTTGACCTTCGACCTGAAACTCATCATATGACCCATAAACTTTGACCTCTCACCTATGAAATCCGGCCTTTGACTTTCGAATCGTAACCTTTAACACACCAAGCAGTGACTCCTGGTCTAGCTGACCCTTCACCTTTGCCCTCTGTCTCTTGGCCCCTTGAGCTTCAACCTCTAATCCTCTAACTTTATACGTGAACCTTGATCCTTACCCTTTGACAGATGTTCTTCCCAAATTGATCAATCACTTTAACTTCTGACCTTTGACCCTTCAACATTGATACATTTGAGGCTTGAACCTCTACCGCCGAACTCTGACCTTTCATCATTGACCTGCCACTATTGGACACAAACCTTTAAAATACGATTTGTAACCTTTGGTTCACCTTTGAAGCTTTATATGACTGACTTCAACCTCTGACCTCAAAAATTCAAGCTTTGACCTTCAACCTTCTAACTTAGGAACGCTAAGGCTTTGAGCCTCCACCCATGACCTCCGACACTCAATATGACTTTACTATAGAATTTGCTTTACTTTAGAATTGAAAATTTTACATCTGACATTGTGACCTATGACCCATCTATGGCACTTGATATGACTGTCTCTCCAAATTTGCCCTTTGACCTGAGACGGTCAACCTCTAATCTTTGACCTCAAGTTTAATACATTCAAGCCTTGATTCCTTACCTCTGACTTATGATCCATGTCGTCTCGTTTTAACATCTGACCCTTTAACCTTGGTACATTTTATCTTTTACCTCTGACCTCTGATCTTCCAACTTTCGTCAATCGAATCCTATACCTTTGTCTTCTGACTTCTTAGTATTTGTACGTCACCTTTGACCTCTGGCCTTTTAGTATTTGTTTGTCACGTTTGACCTCTGACCTTTTAACATTTGGTCTTCACCTGTGACCTCTGCCCTTTTAGTTTTGACCTACGCCCTATAAATTTGATTCTCCGACTTATTTTAATGCATGAACCGATTTTTCGAACTTTTTTTCCTTTCTCTCGTAATTATTCAAATACAATTTTGAGTAAAATGCCTCGTATGAATTCTGAATGTGCATTAATTCTGAATACTGCACGTGTAAACGTGCAATCATTCCTACGCGAGCACAAAACCGAGGGTTTCCATCACCGCCGGCGGTTAGTTGGCTGAATGGGAGGGGTTGGGAGTGGGGGTTGATTAAGTTGTAATTCACACCCGCCGTCTACTCGAACTCCCCCGTTAGATTATCTCTCTCTTTCCCCGAATCTCAAATTTCGGGGCACAAAAACAGGATTTAACGATAATTTAAATCTTTTTGGAGATTTTATGGGATTTCAAGGGATTTCAGAAGAATTCATGAGATTTTGAGAAATACCAATATATTTCGACGTATTTACAGCCATTTTGAGGAATTTAGACGGTTTTTGCGGATTGGATAAGATTTCAAGAGATTTCAAGGGATTGAAAAGGATTTTAGGGGATTCCGAAATACCTTAAGGGGAATCGCAAGATTTCAGAGGAATTCGAAGGATTTCTTAGTGTTTCGAAAGATATTTATGTATTCCCATCAACTTTCAACGATAACACGGAATTTTAAGGTTTTTAAAAGATTTGAAGAGGTTTCGAAGAGGTTTCCTTCAGATTTCCAGAGGATTTTTTTAGGATCTTGAAGACTCAATGGAATCTCAAAAATTGCAAGGGATTTCCATAGTTTCTAGAGGGTTTCGAGGTTTTCATGGGATTTCAAGGGATTATCGTGAGAATTTCAAAATTCAAAGCTCTTTTCAGGATTTTTCGAAATTTAACGGAATCACCAAGAGTTCAAAGCAATTTTCACAGTTTTTAACGGATTTCTTGGAACTACTAGAAACTTCCGAAAACTCTTATTCAGAGAGAGATTCCGAGAAATTTTTATGAATTCCGAAGGGTTGAATGGGACTTTCATGAGAATTTGAATTCATTCAGCATTTTTAAGGATTTTCCGAAATTTCGCTGAAATCTCAAAGGGTTTCAGGGCATTTCCAAATGTTTTAAAAAATTGCAAAAGATTTCCAGGAAAATATTTTTTAAATATGAAGGAATCTCGAACAGTTTTTGGGGGTATCCACCGTTTTCCAAGGACTTAAAAAATTTGCGGGAGTTTACACGGATTTTGAAGGGGTACAAAAGATTTTTTGAGGATTTCAGAAGCTTCACGTTCTCCTTCGCAATGTCGAAGAATTTCCGCAGTTTTCATATGATTTTGAAGTTTCTACGGGATTGCAAGGGATTGCTTCAGAATTTTGAGGATTCCAAGCTATTTCAAGGATTGCTCGAAATTCATCGATATATCATAGAGTTACAACGAAATTGCGAGGAATTTCCAGCTTTTATAGGATTTTAGGATTTTTGATAGAATTACAAGGTTTTGATAGTTTTGCGAGGATTGTTGTAGGATTATGAGAATTCGAATCCATTCTGAGGATTTCTTAAGATTTAACGTAATCTCGAAGAGTTTTGAGGAATTTCCACAGTTTTTGAGGGATTCCAAGTATTTGAACGGAATTCCTAGGATTTCCGGGAATTATCACGGATTTCAAAGGATTCTGAAGAATTTTATATTATGCTAGCCATTCCACGGAATCCCATGATATGGCGAGAGATTTCCATAGTTTTCATAGGATTTCAAGGTCATCATAAGATTGTAAGGGATTGTTTTAAGATTTCGAAAATTCGAAGCTGTTTCAAGAATTTTTCGAAATTTAGCGGAATCTCCCAGAGTTTCGAGGAATTGCCACAGTTTTCGAAGAATTTTAAGGATTTTTGGATATTTTCACGGAATCCTTAGATTCATGAAGGATTTTTATAGGATCTCAGAAATTTCACGGAATCCCACAAAATGTCGAGGGATCTCTAAAGTTTTTATGGGATTTCAAGGTTTTCAAAGGAATTAGGGACAGTTGTGGGATCTCAAGAGATTTTCACATTTTCCGAAGAATTTCAATGATCTGAAGAGTTTTCACGGATTTCCGAAGATTATAAAGGATTTTTTTAGGATTTCGAAAATTTCACAGTATCCTACGAAAGGTCGAGGAATTTTCACATTTTCCATCGGATTGTAAGATTTACATTGGATTGCAAGGTTTTCATAGGTCTGCAAGGAATTATTGTGGGTTCTTGAGGATTCAAAGCTATCTCAAGGATTCCTTTAAGCTAAGCGGAATCTCAAAGAGTTTTCAGGGATTTTCACAGTTTCCGAATGATTTCGAGTATTTTCGAGAGTTCCCATGGTTTTGAGGATTACCAAGAATTTTTTATAGGAATTTCAAAAAATTTACCGAATCCTATGATATGTGGAGTTTTTCCACAGTTTTATTAGGATTTCAAGGTCATCATGGGATTCTGAGGGCTTGTTGTGAAATTTTAAGGATTCGAAGTTATTTTAGGGATTTCTCCAAATCTAACGGAATCTCCAATGGTTAGAAGGAATTTTCACAGTTTTAAAAGGAAAAAAGTATTTCAACGTAATTCTGAGGATTTCCGGGAATTTCCACGCATTTCCAAGGTTATTTCATGGGATTGTGAGGTATTGTGGTAAGATTTCAAGGATTCGAAGCTATTTTTAGGATTTCTTCGAATCTGACGGAATCTCAAATAGTTTTGAGGAATTTTCACAGATTTAAAGGATTTAAAGTAGTTCAACGTAATTCTAAGGATTTCCAGGAATTTCCACGCATTTCCAAGGTCATATCATGAGATTGTGAGGTATTGTGGTGAGATTTCAAGGATTCAAAGCTAGTTTAAGGATTTTTTCAAATCTAACGGAATCTCAAATAGTTTTAAGTAATTTTCACAGTTTTAAAAGGATTTCTCAAGTATTTATTGTAATTCTCAGGATTTTCGAGAATTTCCACGGATTCTCAGAGTCATAATGGGATTCTGAGGGCTTGTTGTTAGATTTTGAGGATTCGAAGCTAATTTAAGGATTTCTTCAGATCTAACGGAATCTCGAATAGTTTGAAGGGATTTGAAAAGTTTTCGAAGGTTTTTAAGTACTCTTCAAGAATTTTAACGGTTTATAAAGGATTTTTGTAGGATTGCCGAAATTTTCCCGAATCCTATGAAACGTGGAGGATTTACACAGTTTTATTAGGATTTCAAGGGCATCATGGGATTGTGAGGTATTAGTGTAAAATTTCAAGGAATCTAGCGGAATCTCGTAGAATTTTGAGGAATCCACAGAGTTTTTGAAGGATTCCGAGTATTTGAACTTGATTCATAGAATTTTCTTGAGGTTTCACAGATTTTCGAGGATTTTGAAGGATTCTTATAGTATTCCAGGAATTTTCACGGATTCCCAAGAACTGAAAGGATTCTTATGGTATACTCGAAATTCCCAAGGACTCCTAGAAATGAAACAGATTTCTATTGTATTCTGAATATTTTGAGTGTGGGAATTTCCTCGGATTCCCAAGGATCCTGAAGGATTTTTACAGGATCTCAGAAATGTCGAAAAATCTCATAAATGGCAAAGGATTGCTACATTTCTCATAGGATTTCAAGGTCATCATAGGTTTCAAGGACTTCATAGTATTTCAAGGTCACCATAGGATTTGAAGGTTATCATAGGATTTCAAGGACATTATAGGATTTCAAGGTCACCATAGGATTTCAAGGTCATCACAGGATGACAAGGAATTGTTATCGGATTTAAATGATTCAAATTCAAAAAAGTATTTCAAGAAACTCCCAAGGACTCCCAGAGATAAAACGAACTTTTATGGTATTCTGAATATTTTGAGGGTTTTCGAGAATTTTCGTGGATTTCCTTGGATTCCCAAGGATCCTGAACGATTTTTATAGAATCTCGGAAATGTCGATAAATCCTAACAAATGGTGCGGAATGGGATTTCAAGGTCATAACCGGATTTCAAGGTCATCGTAGGATTGCAAGGGATTGTTATCAGATTTAGATGATTCAAATCCGAAGAAGGATTTCAAGAAACTCCTGAGGACTCCCAAAAATAAAACGAATTTCTATGGTATTCTGAATATTCTGAGGGTTTTCGAGAATTTTCGTGGATTTTCCAAGGATCCTGAACGATTTTTATAGGATCGCAGAAATGTCGAGAAATCGTACCTAATGGTGAGAAATAGGATTTCAAGGTCGTAATCGGATTTCGAGGTCATTATGGAATTTCAAGGTCATCATAGGATTTCGAGGGATTGTTATCAGATTTAGATGATTCAAATCCAAAAAAGGATTTCAAGAAACTTCCGAGGACTCCCAAAAATAAAACGAATTTTTATGGTATTTTCGGGAGTTTCCTCGGATTCTCAAGAATCCTGAAGGATTTTTATAGGATCTCAGAAAGTCTGACTATTCCATTTTCTTGTCAGTTCTTTTTCTTCAATCAACATTCAAATTGAAAATTCAAAATCGATATCCTGTTTAGTCGAAACTTCATTTCCCCCCTTTTTCCAATAAATACATTTTTTTGTTTAGGTTTAATTCGCAAATTCATATTTAACTATTCTTATCTCGATGGAAAATGTATCTAATTTATAAAAATTCGTTTTTATTTTCGTTCGAAAATCAATTTTTCCTACTGGATTCTTGAGTACTTGATTCTTTTCTTGCTTGCAAGTTGATCAATTTATGTAAAATGTTTGTATTTTGTCAAAAATAATTGTTTATTGAATTTATTGAAATTGCGATTGTTCGAACTATTTTGTATCAACAACAGTTCAAAGGGCCGTCACTTTCGACAATTGCTTGATAGTCCTTTGTGGAGAGGCTCAGTGTTTCTGCGTTAATGGCATATGGCGCTGCGAGCAAATTCCGATAAGATAAGGCTTGCTTGCACTGCATTCGGCCTTATCAGACACGGATTATCAGAACACATACATCGTGTCCAGATAAAGGTCTCGCCTCTCCGAGCGATAGCCTGATCAAATAACAGCAGCACAACCGTTTAAGAAATCAATACCTCCTTTTTCATGCACTATAAAACTTTTCATTTTTTTCTATTAAGTTAAATTTTGAAATAAACTTTCATTTTTATAAATATTATTATACATCGGAATATCTGACTCATTCACAGTCAAATATATGAAAGGATACACACTAAAATAAGTAGAAATTCTTAATTTTTGGAGGTTATGTCGAAAACCTGTTGAATAGGGGAAAATGAGGTTCAAATTTGGTTTCAGCGACTCATGAATCATATAAGAAGTATGGTCCGACCCTCTAGGACACGAAATTTCCTTCTTTTTGTATGGCTGAGATGACTTTTTGAGGTTATGTGGAAAACCTTTCTTTATGGAGTAAAATGGACTTCGGATTCGGTTTGAGGGCCCTCAAAAACGTGTAATAAACATGGTCTGACTCCCGGGCCAGAATTTTCTATTCTGTGTAATCGTGAAGACTTTTTGAGGTTATGTCAGAAACCTGACATTTGCATCACCCCAATAAAATGATTTACTAGCCCCCTAACTATTTTCGTCTTTCTGTTTCAGGTAAGTACCTCTGTTATCATCTTTAGAAAGAAGGGAGGAAACGACCAGGAAGTAAGTAGAGAAAGCTTTATGAAGGTCCTGGAAGCCAAGTGGCGAATCTCAACTTTGACCTCAAAAATGTTTCTTCTGACCATTGGCAGATGACCTCTAAACCTCTGAAATTTGAACCGTCAATAAATATCCTTTTATTATTGACTTCTGACCCGTGAGCTTTGACCTAACTCGTAGCTCTTACTCTTGAACTTTTACCTCTGTTGCCCAAACTTTGACCTCTGCCCTATAATCCTTTATCTATGACCTCCGGCACCTAACATTTCATCTCAGGCCTTTGAAATTTTCATTCTCACACATTTTATCTTGACCTTCAATTCCTTACATTGGACTTTCTTCCTTTGACCTCTGGCGTATGACCTAGTACCTGTTCACTCTACCTCTTCATTTCTTACCTGACATTTGACGTTTGATTTCTGAATTATTGTTGACCCTGTTACTATGACTAATGCCCCTTGATCCCGGAACTACAACCTTTGATCTATAGCCCAAAGCCTGTGACCTCTAGCGCGGGACTCTTTATATGTGACCCTTGACCCTTTACACTCACAATTTCTCACATTCAACTCTTGATCTCTAATTCCGTTGCCCTTGACCTCTGATCCTTGTTCCCTCTCACCCTCGATCCCTCACGCTTGTTTGACTGTAGTTCCACCTCTAACTTTTGACCTCTATCCTTTGACCTCCAAATTTGAACCTTTACCTATGAACCTTTGTCTGTGATCTAAGACGTTCAGCCTTCAACCCCTCATCCTTTAGTCCTTGGCCTAAAACCTTTCAATCCTTCCTATGTGAGTTGACCTCTAGCCATTAGGATCTCAACCCTCAACCTCTAAAGGTGACCTTTGACCCATAAACTCCTTATTGTTCACGTATTATCTTCTACCCCTGGTCTGTGATCTCTCAAATGGTACTTGTGATTTTGGATCTGTGATTTCTCATCTTTGATATCTGACGTTTGACATCTGACTCAACTTTTATCCTTCTTTTTTGACATCTTTTCTTCGAACCCTGAACTTTGCGACCTGACTCACTCTGAACTCTTTCCTCCGACCTCTGGACTGTGAACTCTGGTAATTGACTCCTTATCTCTGACTTTTGAACAATCATTTTCGCATGATTGGTCTTTGACCAACCATCTCATCAACTTTAACCTCTGATCATTGAGCTTTGACATACGACCTCTCATCCTTGATCCCATAACATCGACAAATGACATTTAACTTTCGACTAAACGTTGACTTTTCTGTTTTGACCCCTTTCGATCTCTGTCTTTCCACCCTTGACTTGTGACTTCTGTCCTATAATTCCTGAACTTTGCACGCTGGCTTGTGATCTCTGAACTGCGAATTCTATTTATTAACTCCTCATCTCTGATTTCTGAACAATCATCCTCGCATATTCGATGTTTGACCTAACATCTCATCGCTTTTACCTCTAATCCTTGACCTCTGATATGTGACTTCTTATACTTGATCCCTTAACATTGACTTCTGACATTTGACTTGTGACCTAATGTTGACTTTTATGTTTTGCCCTCTGTCCTTTGACACCTCTGTCCTTTGACCTCCTCGCCATTGAACTTCGTTCTTTGACCCCCTCACTATTGACCTTTGACTTCCTCGCCATTAAACTGTGTCCTTTGACCCCCTCACATTGACCTTTGTCCTTTGACCCCCTCACCATTAACCTTTGTCCTGTGACCCCCTCACTATTGACCTTTGTCCTTTGACCCCCTCACTATTGACCTCCGTCCTTTGACTCCCTCACGATGAACCTTTGTCCTTTGACCCCCCTCACCATTGACCTTCGTCCTTTGACCCCCTCACTATTGACCTTTGTCCTTTGACCCTCTCACCATTAATCTTTGTCCTTTCACCCCCTCATCATCGACCTTTGTCCTTTGACTCCCTCATTACTGACCTTTGTCCTTTGACTCTCTCAACATTAATCTTTGTCCTTTGACCCCCTCACCATCGACCTTTGTCCTTTGACCCCCTTACTACTGACCTCTGTTCTTTGACCCCCCACCATTAACCTTTGTCCTTTGACCCCCTAGTCCTGTTTCTTATTTCAAAGTGAACTTTTTCAGCAAAAATGGAAGGTTGATCGGAAAGGGCAAATATGGAAAGCGTGTAAGGTAAATGTATATCGTGAAAGGCATTTTTCAAAGGAAAGAGATCACCATCTAGTCTAGTTGAACAAGATGCTCGACCGGAAATACAGAGCGAGTGGCGTGTTTGTCGAAGCAAAAAAATTCCAGTTTGTCCGACGTGCTCATCTCCTGCCCGAATACCGAGTCAAATATGCTTTTAAGAGCATTTTACATGGAAAGGTATTCTTAACTTGCCTTTGTAGGAGGTACTCGCTTTTTCAACATACGCTACTGATGCTCAGTCTTTGCTTGGTAAAGAACTCTAGAACGAGTACCTTGATCGATAACAGGCCCGATTGAAAAACTTCCTCCGGAAGAGAGAAAAGTGCATTTTAGATTAGAAATTACTCTTTTAATTACATTTCTGGCAATTTGACTCAAACTTTTGAGCTAAATTCAACCTGCCTTCAGATTGATGTGTAGAGATTCCTGAAAAAAACAAAAATCGAGTTTTGAAACTGTTTTAGTCTTACCCCTAATATTTGGCTTATCCTCGGTTTCCAGGGCTACTCCTGGTTATCGAGAAATCTTCTCAGTTCATTCGCAGCTTTCAAGATGTTCATCTCCTTCTCAATCGAGAGCCTTAAACTCTAATTTTGAACCTTACCCCTAGTTTTTAACCTTTCCCTCTATTTTGAGCCTTACTCGACATTTTAAGCATCACCCCCATTTCCGGATTTGCTCCTGGTTATCGGAAAATCTCCTTAGTTCATTCGTTGCCCTAAGATGTTCTTTTTCTTCTCAATCAAGAGACTCGAGCTCTAATTTTAGACCTTACTCTTGATTTTCACACTTTCCCCTATTTTGAGCCTCATGCGCGATTTTCAGCCTCACCTCGTATTTACATATTTGCTCCTTGATATTGAAAAATCTTCTTAGTTCGTTCGTAGCCCTCAAGATGTTGATCTCCTTCTCAATCGAGAGCCTCAAACTCTAATTTCAAACCTCACCCCTAATTTTTACCCTCACCCCCTATGTTGGGCCTTGCGCGCCATTTTAAGCCTCACCCCCCATTTCCAGATTTGCTCCTGATTATCGAAAAATCTTCTAAGTTCATTTGTAGCCCTCAAGATGTTGATCTGCTCCTCAATCGAGAGCCACAAACTCTCATTTTCAACCTTACCCCCTATTTTGAGCCTTACTCAACATATTGTGTCTCACTCGCCATTTCCAGATTTGCTCCTGGTATCAAAAAATCTTCTTAGTTCATTCGTAGCCCTCAAGATGTTGATCTAGTTCTCAATCGAGATCCTTCAACGTTATTTTGGGACCTTACCCCTAATTTGGAACCTTACCCCCTATTTTGAGCCTTACTCACGTTTTTAAGCCTCACCCCCCACTTCAAGATTTGCTCCTGGTTATCAAAAACTCTTCTGATTTCATTCTTAGCCCTCAAGATGTTGATCTGGTTCTCAATCGAGATCCTCTAAATCTGAATTTAAACATTACTCCTAATTTTGAACCTCCCCTGATTTTGAATCTCCCCTGTTATTTTGAACTCTTCTCCTCATATTAGGCCTTACTTCTAATTTCCAACTTTACTCTTGATAATCAAGAATTCTTCTCATTTCTAAACCCCTTAATATTTGAACCTCCCAATTTGGAACCGCGAACTATAATTTTTTGACGCACACCTGATTTTGAACCTTACCCCTAACTTCAAGCCTTACCCCTAATTTGCATTCCCGTTTCTGACATTCAAGAATACTTACATTTTATTTTCTTCAAATTCAAAGTCTTTAAATTTTGATCGTCTTGATTTTGTGATTGAAACTCCGATTAAGTACATAAGCCCTCATTTTGAACCTCTCCCTGATTTGAATCCACCCTTTAATTTCGAACTCTGCCCCTCATTTTGCCTTAACACATCTTATTCCCAACTTTTTCCTCGAAAATCAAGAATACTTCTCATTTCTTGCCCCCTTAAACTATAAATCCTCTAAATTTGGAACCTAAAACTCAAATTTTTAGACCTCGCATTTTATTCTGAACTTTACCTTCAACTTCAAGCCTTACCCCTTATTTGCATTCCTGCTCCTGACATTTAGAATCACTTCAATTTCATTGTCTTAAAACTTCAAATATTTGAAATTTAAATCTTCTCGGTTCCGTGATTGACAGTCCAATGTAGAAAATTACTCCTAATTTTGAACCTCCCCTGATTTTGAATCTCTCCTGTAATTTTAAACTTTTCCCCTCATTGCAAGCCGTACCTCTAATTTCCAACTTTGCTCTGGATAATCAAGAATGCTTTGCAATTTTCAGCCCCTTCAAATTTAAATCCTCTCAATTTAGAACCTTAAACTCTGATTTTTAGCCTTACACCTGATTTTGTACTTCACCCCTAACTTTAAGCCTTACCCCTTGTTTGCATTTCTGCTCCTGACATTCAGAAACCCTTCTATTTTATTGCCTTGAAATTCAAAATCTTTAAAATTCCTATCTTCTTGATTTTGTGATTTTTACTCCAATTTAGAACTCTACCCCTAATTTTGAACCTCTTCCTGATTCTGAATCTCCCTTGTAATTTTGAACTCTTCCCCTCATTTTAAGCCTTACCTCAAATTTCCAACTTCGCTCTCTAGAATGAAGGACACTACCTACTTCCTAACCCCTTAAAATTTAAATCCTCTCAATTTTGAACCTCAAGCCCTAATTTATAGCCTCAAACTCTAATGTTTAGCCTCACACCTGATTTTGAACCTTACCCTCAACTCTAAGCCTTACCCCTAACTTCAAGCCCTACCCTTAATTTGTATTCCCGCTTCCAACGTTCAAAAATACTTATTTTTTATTTTCTTGAAATCCAAAGTCTTTAAAATTATGATCTTTTTGATTTTGTGATTGAAACTCCAATTTAGAACATTACCTCTAGTTTTAAACTCCCCCCCCCCCCCCCCCCTCCCTCAGACCCCATCCTCTTCCCTCCTCCCTCCTCTTTTCTATCCTCCCTCTCCTT
>WSXT02240176.1:0-15669 GCA_011762715.2 Neuroterus valhalla
GGTCAATTCCACTTTCCAATCCTTCCACATCAATCCTCTATTTTCCAGTAGTACAGAGGGGCTGGAACCGAACGAGTAACGCTTACCCCACAAGGGATTTGGCTTAATGGTACAATAATAATAATATTATAGTCGTTTTGCTTTTCGATGTGAACTTCATGATGTAGTAACATCATAAGCAGATAATAATCAGGTTCTGTGTAGTGTACAAGAAGTTTGCTATGCATCAAACTAAAATCACTTTTTTCCAATCTTATCATATCTTGAAGGAGAGTGAATTCGCAGAAAATAACAACAATCGCGACTATATTTTTATTTAGTTTGGCTCCGTTAAGTTCGAGCAAATCCAGGTTATATTCTGCTGACTTCAAACATCTCATGAGTTGGCCTAGCCAGTTGTATTTGTGATCCTTAGCGCAATCAGGCTTAGCTAAATTTTGCATACATAACGTAGGGTAACGCGAGTCTTCCATTTCGGAGACATGAGTTGCCCACTTGAGAGCCATCTTTATTATATGATGGGAAACGCAAGTTAATCCTAGTTCCAATCTGCCTGCGAAGTATTGTTGAGACCATAGATATGGGACCCATATAGTAAAGTACTTTTGATAAGAGAATCTTGGATTTTATCCATAGATGGCCACGAGGAATATTTAGAACGGATTGAGATAATAATCACAGGAGCAGAGGCTAAATTAGCCCTATTCACTGCGTCGAAAGTAGCTTGTGGAGCTTTGCTCAGATAAGAGGATGGTTCATAGATGGGGAAGCATGAGATAAATCTACAATTATGGCATAAAAGTGCCTGTCCTTCTTTTGTGAATAAATTTGTGAGATAGAAGTTAGTGTTAATATATTATCAATACACCCTCTACCACGACGGGACCCTGATTGAGCTTTCGGAATTATGTGACATAAGGATTCCCATTTTTCCAACCAAAAAATCAAAATTTGAGTGAAAATTTGACAAGCAAATTTAAAAGAGCAATTGGGCGATAATTGTCAAGATTTGTAGGGTCGTGTTTCTTGTGGATCATCTATGTTACGGATTTGGTCCTGTCTACTGAAATGTATTCATTATGAAGTATTTTATTGAATAAAGTTTCGAGGTAAAGTAACCAATTTTAGGACAAATTTTTATGTAAACAATTACAGATCATGTGGGGTCCTAGAGCTTTATTAGGTTTACATTTGTTCATTTAATCAAGAATTTCTTGAGATTCGATATCCCCGTCGAGTAGAGGGTGACGTACATCCGTGGAACAAGTTGTTGACAAACGTCTCATTGGGAAGTGTGAGATGATAGAAGTTTTCCCAGTCTTTGGTGGACAAAACTGACGCGGATCCTCCCTTCAAATCTCTAAATTTATCGACAATGCCCCAAAAAGCCTTGCTATCGTTAACCTCTTCTAGATCGGCTAGGATGTCATTTTCGGAATTAGATCTTTATTCGAGATATAGGATTTTCTCGTTTCATCAGAGAAAGCGGCAGTGCTGGCTTTTCTCAAGGAATCGGATAAAAATCTTTCGGCCTGTCGGCAATCGAGGTCAAACCAGGATTTATCGCGCTTGGGTTGCCCATTGGTTGAGAATTCTATTTCTCTGCGCATATCGGATTTTCGCGCACAATCCTTTATGGCTTCTATAATGTTTGTGTTGAGGTAATCAATATCTAACTTATCAAAATTAACGGTGAGCCAATTTGATACATGTGGTTCTTATACGAAGGTAGCCTGGTAATTCTTATTCCACCATACACGTGTTGAATCATTTATGAGTATAAAAGTTGGAATGTGCAAACAGTTTGGGAGCTCCGTGACATAAATACGCCACTGTACATGAGTGGGGCGTTAACCAATTACGCTACCGGGGCATACGACAGACATTCTCTCATTTCTCGTACTTCCACAGGAGGACGCGAGTCTGCGTTTCTTTCTTCCTGTGTGATTTAGACTGAGTCTAGTCGGAAATAATAACCATATCTGAATATAATTTAGCACAAAAGATATTATTTTGTCAACCAGGGTCTCCTTGTTGCCCAGCTCATGCAGTGAAGTCCTCTCACATTAGCACCAACCACTTCTATTCATCCTTTGGTTATTTCTTTATCATTCGCCAGCCTTCCACTTAACCCCTTCTCCTATACATTCAAACCACTGTCACGCTCTCCTTTTCCACTTTAATCTTTCTTGCCATTGTTTCATCATTTCCCTCTGTATCTTTCTATCTACTATATTTCTTGACCGTTGGTCCCTCTTACACCCCTGACATCGTGCCACCATTCTTCTACCTTTTACGTGATCCTTTCTTGCTGATTGCATCTCCACTTCTTCACTTCCCCTAAAATCCTTTGTCCTTGTTATTTAACCCTGACGCATTCCAAATCACTATTTTTACGTGTTTCTCTTCCCCTTTATTCCTTGCTTTCACGTCGTCTTGTTGCTTATCGAACCCATCTAAGTACCTGAATTTTCATCACATTCTCTTTTTTCCTTTCATTTCAAACTCGTTTGATACCCTTTCTAAATTCTTCTACGTCTTCGTCTCACAAACAGGCCTCTCCGCTCCCCTCTATCCTGTCTTATCCTTTTCTTACATTACAATATTTTTTCCTCTCATCCCACGCCTTTGCCTTCATAACCAAGTTCTTTCCCCAAACAAACACGTTGAATCTTCTTCGATTCATTCTCTTCTTCCCTTCAACAACTTCTTCTTTCCTAAAATCTCATATCTCTCTTCTTTGCTCCCTTATTTCACTAAAATCACGCAATCTAGCTTGTCTTCCTCCTCCTTCGGTTCTAACCCATTAGTTATGTAACTTCTAATCAGCAACTGAATCCCATAATGTACGTTCAAGAGACAAAAGGAAAATTAATATTAGATCATTTATATTCCAATATATACGTAAACGAACCTGCGTCGTATTAAAAATCCAATTTTTAATATTCTACGATTTAAAGTGATTTCACCTTTCATTTCGTGGGTATTGTTTTTTAAACCCGAGGTTTGCATACAATATGCTACAATAGCAAACAAAACGTCGACGATCTGTTTTTCAAAACAAATGATATGTCCAGCGCTTAAAACACTCTCGCCTTTAATAAAATTTCTTTTATTCGGCGGAAAATTCGCGAAAACACCAATTGCACCAAGGAAGAGCTCCATTTTTCAAATTATCGAATGTTCTTTTTACACATAATACTATGTTAAAATATTAATAATAATGTTGATATTCAAAACGTCCCGCACAACTCCGCTATCTTGCGTTCACAGCGCCATGAGTTTGATTCCCAACATAGTCTTGGTCAATAGCGTGCCAACCACTAGCCTATACTGAATCTACTAGTACTAAACTGATGTTCCGAAGGCACCCGGCATAATAGGTTAATTTTATATCTAAAGAAAAGTATTGACACATGCGCTCATGTCATTCGCCAAATCAAGATGCGTTTTATTCTGAGAGTAATTTTTAGAGATCTAGCTCCAAAAATACCCTGGACACCATTTCTTGACGTAAGCGGCTCATCATGGGCCTAAAATGCCGGAAGCACACCCAACTATAGGACCGTATATGTATCTACATACCAGCTATAAGATCTCCTTTCATGCAGACGTCCATATATATTTTTCATTATTGAACCAGTTATGAAAGATTTTATAGCTTTCTGTGACCTAAATCCGCACTGAGGGCATGCTTCTCTGTGACTGAGATGACCAATTTCAGCACGTTATCGTAGGTTTATTCCAAACAGTTTCAGAGTAGTAGCACAATTACAACGTTGTTAAAAACTAAAGAAAACAACTTTTGAGACCTCATATACTATCTGAAACCATATGACAACTCAATTTTCCCTCAAACAGACCAAAGATCTGAAGATTAAAGTTTTACGCAGTCACACTCACTCTCGCACCTAGCATAACCCTGCTTAGGAGGTCAGGCGACACGTAGCAATTTAAGAGTGAGGATCAACTTTAACAATTTCACTTAGATTTTTTAATTTTGAAGTGAATTTCTCTTCGGTTTGGGGTGGGGGCAGCCCCCCTTTCATCCCGCCCTGAATTACTCCTCTCTCATGAACATAACAAATATGGGAAAATTCATGTCATGGGTGCGATAAAATAGTATCGTAATGTACTATTATATTTCATGCCTATAATACCTGGTTTCATTTTCAGAAGGGAATGGGAGATGCAGAGTATATTGCTGCCTTCCAACAAATAGTGTTGCCAATCGCTTATCAGTTTGATCCGGAATTAATTTTGATATCCGCGGGATATGATGCTTGTGCTGGCGATCCTCTAGGAGGTAAGGCTATTAAATAATAATTCAAGTTCGGAACATTTTTTAGTTTGAAGTTATTGAATGGTTTTTTTTCTATGTATAGAAATTTAGGAGACTTTGCAATAAAGGGAAATACACTCTGCATTGAATTGTCGAATTAACCAATTAACTCATGGACATTGTTTGTAACAGTCACAAGTTCTGTTGGATGATAGAATATCGTGCGATCCCGAGAATTCAGCAGTTACCAGTTTTATCCAATTTTTTGTTTTTAGACATTGAACAATTACAGGAACTATATCTGCAATTTGAGCCACTAATTAGCAAAAATAATTTTACTGATCTTCTGTCTTTTGAGAAAATATCAGTAAATAGGTCTTGTTTATGAATCATAAGCGGACTGGCGTGGGATAGCGACAGAGTGACGGAATGTTCCTCTAGAATCAATAAGTAATAAAGTGGTGATCAAAATCAATAAATAATTAAAGGATACTTCAATGGGCTTAAATCCGAGCTAGAATTCGCGATCCTGCGCGCTCACACGGTCCGCGGAACACAAAAATATTTGGATTATGTTGAAACATTAGCACAGATGTAACTAGTGGGAGCTACGATCACGATGGTTCCCCCAGAATCACCGATCCCGACGACACTGGAGGTAATACGTCATCCGACTCGTCACTTCCCACTACACCAGAAGACGGTCGATTTGGGGAAGTCACTTTATTCACAAGAGAATGAGAATAAGTACAGATATTATGAAAGCAGTGTTTCGGATGTAGGCCACGGAAGAACTGAGGAGAGAACGGAACGTCAACTAAGCGAGCTGACACAATAACAATACACCTGCTTCACGCCTGCGGTCGAGAGAACGAGAACCAAAGACGCCGTCGGAGGGATCGCGCAGAACAATAATCTCTGTCCAAATCAAACTTAACACGCTCTGAAAGTTCTTAATACCGCCGTCCTCGTTTTGTGAATGTTTGAATTAGAAATCTGGAACAAGACGAAATCATCAGCAATGGCTGTTTCCACCCACCGTAAAACCTCAGAACAGATAGAGTGACATACATTCAGAAGGCTGCAGAAAATACTTTCTAAAGGAACATCAACTTATTAGACGGAAGTGTCCTCCGCCCGCCGTAGGAAAATCGATCTGAGAACCAGATACATGATTTACGGACGCCACTCTCCGCCGGGAGAGGTTTCCGATGCCATTATCTGAAAATTATCAGCTTGATGCTCTTCCTGAAAATAGACATGTCAGCATCAACAAGTCCATGACAACTAAGCAGCCTGTAGAAGGGATGGCAAGCTTACTTCTTCTAACAACATGCTACGGCCTGTCATTCAACCCAGCTGCGAACGACCTGTCGAAGTTACACATTTCATGAACAGATCGACACCGAGATTTTTTTACGGATGAGTTGTCAAGTCCAAAAGAGTCCTCTCCCATTTGATTTGTTGAATGTGGACAAATCAACGACAGAAATTCAGCCAACTTCATCAACAATCAGGAAGGTGGAAGACTCCAGCGAAGAAAATGGTAAGGCACCATTTAGAATAGAGTCCTCACGGAGAAACGCTATAAAGCGCATCAATGATCATGGTCACCAGGAACAGTGCGTGACACGCAAATCTTGAATGATGTCAGACAGCAGCTTATTCGCATACCCAAATATACAAGAAACACGCAACCTAACCAATGATGATTCTCAAATCGATGATCCGTCACAGAACCACAGGAGAGACGCATCATCACCATCGCCTCCGAGTTTTAAGCTCGAGCACCAAAATCAGACATGCCTCCCCTAGGAATGTATCACTAGAGATCACTGAAAAAGAGGCTGAGCGCCATAAGCGAATGCTCATCCATGATTCCAAAGGTAACGGAGGAACCACTCACACATCGGCGTACTTGGATTGTGAATGCAAGCACCATCGTACAAAATCCATACATTAAATCGAGAACTATGTTGAGATGGTGTGAGTCAATCATATACGATACGAAGATTCAAAAATTAATCAATGTTATGTTGAGCCATCTGTTTTGTTAGTCACAGTTAGTGTCAGTTTGATCAACACAGATTTTCAAGTAATTACTTGTAGTTCGTTATGTCAGTCAACTTATGTAGGATATGTGTTGTCGCTCGGGCGAGTATTGCCGCTCGGGCTTGGCTGAACACTGGGGCTCATACTACTCGAAATAAGTATCGGACCACGTGGCGAAATCACATTGCATCTTGGAGTCCCTTGGAGTCGGATGTGTGCCTTGTCTATCAGTGCCCCGAAAGTTAATCTTGAGGAGTACACAGCAACAAATTAGTCGAAACATAAATCTCTTTAGGCATAGTGGCACAATTCTCGCATGAGGCTGCACGCCAACACAGAGGTAGAATCAACTGCAAACAATAAACGAGAGAAGAGTAAGGGTGACACTAGTGAAAATTGATTTATTTTTATGGAAGTTTGTATCTCTGTGCTAGCAAATGGACCTTCTTGGTATTTCGGGAATTCAATTGATCCTTTGTGGTTGGAATAAGGAGCTTTTCATTTTAATTTAAGTTTTTGAATGAACAGATTCATTGAAATTCTATTTGGAAAAAATTGATTTATTTTCATGGAAGTTTGTGTATTTTTGTGATAGAAAATGGATCTTCTTTGTATTTCGAGAAATCAATTCATTCTTTGTGGTTGGAACAAGAAGTTTTCCTTTCAAATTCAAGTTTTTGAATAAAACAGAATTATTGAAATTTTATCTAGTGAAAATTGATTTAAATTTATAGAAGTTTGTATCTCTGTGATAGCAAATGGATCTTCCTGTTATTTTGGGAAATTAATTCATCCTTTTTGTTTGGAAATGGGAGTTTTTCTTTCAAATCCAAGTTTTTGAATGAAACAAAATGATTTGAATTAGATTAGTGAAAATCGATTTATTTTGATTGTTACCGTTCTTTTATAAACCTCTATCCAATCAATGCTAGAAATCAGAAATTTCTCTTACTTCCCTTTTATCTTTATCATTATACTTTAATATAGATGTCTCGACTTTGCCAACGCATATCAATTATGAATTAGATTAAGATTGCTCGAATTTAGTGTATCCTAGTCAGGAAGTTGGTACCGAGTATTCCCGTCGGTTCCAATCCTGAAAAGACGAATAACTTGAGACGAATGAATTTGTTATTGACAAAAAGTGAACAAGAAACTCTATCAGCTGTAATGGGTTTCCAATTCAAACCGAACCCATCTTCACTTTTTTTCACCCTTAATCCCTTTATGCAGAAATAGTTTTGAGAAAGAAATTCCCTTGAGATGAAATTTCGGGTAAATTCAGGGTCTACCAAAGCTGTGAGTTCTGCGGTCTTCATGCTTTTTTAGCCTTAAAAGAAAACAGATTGATGGGATCACAGGAGCGAGAGTCTAGATTGCTGATCGATGGATCTCAATTTAACGCGAATCACCTACGTTTTCCTGTTCATCACTTTTTGTTTTTCTCTTTTTAGCCTAAACTAAATAAACTAGTCGTTCCCCTTTTTCTATTCGTATTAGAAAGACAGGTTTCCCTCAAAAATCAATGTGGTCTAAAGCTTGAGCTTACATAGTCTCATTCGTATCACTTTCTGAGTTTAATGGATGGAAAATTATTCCTCACTCCCTTTTTTCGTTTTGTCTCACAGAAGTCATGAGCCTGTTATTGGAGTTGTTCCCATTTCCAAGTACATGATTACGTGAGTCAAAAGTTGTCAGACACCCCTGCACTCCGACTCAAATTTGACATTAATTTTTCTTTATGTTCTCGGAGTTACCGAGTTCCTAATACAGACTAGGTTCTTTCAGCAAAAAGTCGGAGTCCACGGACGCTCTTATCCGCCTCAATTCGGCCAAATCGCCACTCCCTCAAAATATTCCGAGGTTGGCACACTGGCATCTCTGTGTTTCCAGAAGAACGGGTTGCGCAGGGATGAGCGGGTAACCCTCTAGTGTGACCTCAGCCTATTCCGGCAAATATGAAGTTGCAATTTAGGGGAAAAAAGAGTAAAGGCCAAATATTCTGATGCAAAGTTTTTTTTCATAGATCTGAATGAGATCCATCATTGATCCATCCCCAAACATTCCGCTGTCTTCATTACCTGTGTGTGTGTGCTGTTTGCCTGTCAGGAAGATTTTTGAATCAATGATTAGCGCTAGTGATTAGCGCCGACTGCTGATCTCGTCCTTTCCGGTTATCTGCGTGGTCCCAGCGTCGTGGCTTCTATCATCCTCTCTATTTGGATTGATTGCGCACGCACGTGCACCTATATCGTATAGCGGTACAGAATGAAACAGAATTATTGAAGTTTTATCTAGTGAAAATTGATTTTTTGAATGGAATTTTTTATTTTTGATATACAAGATGGATCTTTTTGGTATTTCGGGAAATCAATTTATCCTTTATGGTTGGAAATACAGTAGAACCTCGATTATCCGGCCTTCGATTATCCGAGTCTTTTCCAAAAATGTTTTTTCGAACAATTCGTTCCTTTAGTAAAGAAATTATTTAAGGAAAACGGTCGTCCAAGAAAAGCTATATTGTTATTCGACAACGCCCCGTCGCATCCAAATGAGTCGATTCTCAGAAGTGAAGACATCATCGTCAAGTTTTTTCCGCCGAATTTTTCCGCCTATTGGACAACCAATGGATCAAGGCGTATTTGAGACGTTCGAACGTCATTACCGAAGTTTTTTACTTCAAGAAAACTTGGAAAAAGGCACCGCGGGGAGCACCCTCAAAGAGTGTTTGCTTGCAATAAATTCGAAGAGCGTCATATACTAGGCAGCTCAAGCCTGGGATGCGGTCTAAAGGGTCACACTTGGGAGGTCATGGGCCAAAATATTTTTTTCTGAAAATCGAAGCAATGAAATTGCAGACGATGTAGATTTGCATAGCGTTATGGTGAAAATCCCTGGTTGTTAAAATGTCGATCCAACTGATACTGAAGAATGGATTCGTGCGGACGATCGTGAACAGGAACTCACTGACGACGAAATTGGCCATTTTGTCAATGCTGGAGAAGGAATCGGGGACGATATAGTAGATGACGAAACGGAAGAAACTCCGCGAATCAGCGACGAAGAAGGATTAGATGCGCTCGAGGTATCTCTCAAATACATCGAAGAACAACCGGAAAGTACTGCAAGTGATCTCTTATAGATGAAGCGATGGGGAGATATTGCAGATAAAAAACGATTAAGCAGATTGAAACAATGTTCTATTACCGACTTCCTTGAGCCACATCAGGTACAATGCTTTGTACCATAAAATATTTTTTAAAAATATATAAAAAATTGATAACTCTTCCGAATTTTGTACTTCTTCTATTGTAGAAGTTTTTCTGTATAATCCAAGTTTCTGAATGGAACAGAATTATTGAAATTGTATTCGGAAAAAATCGATCCATTTTGATGGAAGATTGTATTTCTGTGATAGAACATGGATCTTCTTGGTATTTCGGGAAATTGATTCATCCTTTGTGTCTAGAAATAGAAGTTTTACTTTCAAATTCTTTTTTTTCTGGACAGAATTATTAAAAGTTTATGAAGAGAAAATTGATCTATTTTGATAGAAGTGTATCTCTGTGATAGCAAATCGATCTTCTTAGTATTTCAAGAAAGGAATTCATCCATTGTCGTTGGAATGAGAAGTTTTTCTTTCAAATTCAAGTTTTTGAATTGAACAGAATTATTGAAATTCTATTTGGGAAAAATTGATTTATTTTGATGGAAGTTTGTATTTTTATGATAATTTCGTGCGCAGGTGGCAGTTAAAAAATGACTTTAAGAAAATCCTTTTCACTTTGAATGCGAATAATTGATGATCCAAAATGTTTGGAATTGAGTTATTTCCAGTGATTTGACGAAAAGTCCGAGAAAATCTAACAAAACATAATCACTGCATTATATGTAGTAAATAATTCGTAATTTGAACAAAATTAACAACTTTTTTTCTCCAAAAATCATTTATACTATCAGGACATGTAATGTGCGTCACGTCGCGACTCATCATTTGAAATGGCAAACATCAAATAAAAAACGCTGAGCACTATTATAAATATCACTCGTTAGAATACTGCGGAATAATCAACTTTTTATATGTATCCAAATCGAATTAAGGGTCAGAGATCAGATCATTTGTTTCTAAAGAAAAGTTGTTTTGTCAAAAAATAACTGCAGAATTCCGCTTCAGAATTAAACTCTGATATTATACATACCTTTATCTGAAGAATCCATTTTTCCAGTTTAAAACTATTACTTTCGAGAATTGTTGTTCAACGAAACTAAGAGACTTTTTCTGTACCTCGCTCGAAGAAGTTGAGACCACGGGTAAGGCCAAGTTGAGACTAGACTTCGAAGCCAGTTTTACAAACAAAAGACTATCTGGCTTTTGAAATTAAGGTGCGAGAACCCTCATTATCGACTGTGCCAGTCGAAAAAACGATTAAAAAAAAAATTCATTTCGGCCATCTCTTTTCGATTTGTGACCACTGTGTGGCGGAAGCAGAATCGGTATCGACGACATTATTTTCGTAATTAAAAAACTAAGAAATTGCAAGACTGCTGGTCTAGATGGTATTTCCTCTAAAATTCTTAATTTTGGTGGTGGATATTTGCTTGTGTAGCTGTGTGAATTTATGAATATGTGTGCTGTGCATAAGGAAGTTCCGAGTATTCGGAGAAAGGCGTTCTTTGCCCCAATCTACAAGGAAAAAGGTGGTCCAGGAGACTGTAATAATTATAGAGCGATTAGCCTTCTGAATACTTTGGGAAAAATATTTACCAAAATTCTTAATAATCAAGTCATGGGAGTAACAAAGGAAAGGATCTGGGAAGGTCAATGTGGATTTATGCCTGGAAGATCATATGCCGATCAGATATTTAGCTTCAGACAGTTCACAGAAAAAAGTCTAAGAGTAAACAAAAAAGTTTTCTTTGCATTTGTTGATCTGGAAAAAGCTTTCGACCAGGTAAACAGAGCTAAACTTTTGGAGGTCCTTTTTTAGTAGAAAATTAATCTTTTTCATTAAAATTCCATCTATTTGTTCTCTTCATTTAGTATGTAAAGGAAAAAAGGTATATACATCTTTAGTATTGTATTGCATTTCATTCATTGAACGGAATGAAACGTCTTTGCCTGCTTATTTGTACTGCGAAAGATGATTTCCATTCCAAATCATTATGGTTTATAAGAAGGCTAAAATGTTGGGAAATTTCGGGTCAAATGATCCCAAGCTCACAAAAATTAGTATCTTCAAACAAGAATCATCATCAAGATTTCCAATTTTCAACAACCTTGAGTTATTCCAGCATTACGCATATGTCAGAGACTCATCATTTTCCAAAAGTTAAGTTTGTATTATATTTCCTTAGAGTCTTTCACCAAAAATCGTCATTTTTGAGAAAACCCATCAAATTGTAGAGGTTTATAATTTGTTTAATAATAAATTATCAAAAAAAAAGGAACCATTATATTTGGAAGCATTTATTGTGGGTCACGTAAGCATTTTTCGTTGGAAAAGGGCCATTTTCGGTTTGTTCTGGAAATTCGCATCTTTCTCAGTTGGAAATTTAGTCATTCTGTCCAGCATTCATTATCTTAGTCCAAAATTCATTGTGTTCTTGAAAATCATCTTTTGATTCTAAATGAAACATGTTCAGTTGAAAATCAATTTATTTCTTGAAAATACGTCTTGGTGGAAAAGAGTATCTCTGTTCAAAACGAATCATTCTTTCAGTTTAAAGATAAACATTCCGATTGAATATTTTTCCTTTTAGTTGAATTAACTGGCTCATATTCGAAGTGAAAATACTGTTTAGCTCAAATATGTTTTGTTGGAAGATTATCGTTTTCCGTTGAGAAATAAGTTACTTGCCTTAGATTTGATCTACTTCGTGTGAAATAAAAAATCATTTATTTCGTTTAAGCTTCATCATTTAGCTTGAAATTCTACTATTTGGATGAAAATGAACTTTTTTTTGGATATCCAAGTTAATGGTTTCAAAGTTAAACATCTTTTTCTTTGATTGAATATCAATCTTTCTGTTTGGAAGCTTGACCATTTTGTTCGAAAGCACCTTCGCAGATAGAAGTGTTAGGCTATCGTATTGAAATTCGAACTATTTCTTACCATAAATAAAATCAAACTGTATTTGTTCGAGAGTTCGTACGTTCAGATTTAGAATCCCAGTTTGCGTGGAATCCGATGGCTTCTGGGTAAATTTTATGTATTCATTCTTCTTTATTTTGACAATTTGGTTCAAAATGATTCATTGGGAGGTTAAAGATTAGACTCCTCTTTTTCGGTAGAAAATAAATTATTTTATTGGGAAAATACAATCCCATGAAAAGTTTGTGGCTTCAAGCTGAAAATCTAATTCTTTTGTAGAAAATTATTCGACTTTGAGGATTTAACTGTTCTGTTGGGAAGTCCATTGTCTTAATGAAGATAAATAGTTTTCTTGTAATTTCGTAGTCGAATGGATGAATTAATAATTTTTTTCTTCCAAATATTAACTATTAAATTTTACGTTAAAAATTTGAATACTTCATTTTCGGTAAAACTTAAAAAATATGATATTTTGAATAAAATGTTGTCGTTTTGTTTGCAAGCCCATTTTTCCAAGGTTCATTATCAGAATTAGTACTTTCCTATTTCACTTGCGGTTGTAGGTGTAACCATTCATCAGTAAATTCATTTCTTATATGGTTGAAAGTAATGTTCTTGATTGAAAATTTAGATTACTCATGCATGGTTAAAAAGTGATTCATTAAGTTGAAATCTGAATCTTTTGTCAGAAGTTCTTTTTTTCTAATCTTCAAGATTCATATCTTCTGTTGATAACTGAGATTTTTTTTTTTTTTTAACATTCAATGGCTTTGTCGAAACTTCATCCATTTTTGTGAACCCATCTTTATGGTAGAAAATTCCACTAATGCGATTAAGCATTTGCAGTTTTATTCGTAAAACAGTTCCTTCTGGTTTGAAATTATTTTCTGCTTGTTTGAACGTTCGCCTTTGTGGTCGAAAATTTTGAATATTTGAAACAGGAGGATCTTGAATTCATGAGTTTGAAATGGACAAACGTTGCAATTTTAATGCCCACCTTTTTCCTGAATAGTCTGATTTTTGTGATACTGTAATGTCATTTATTCTATTTTAAAGATTTTTCCATTGAACGTTTGAGGATTTTGAGGTTAAAATTGAAAAAGGAGACAATAAGCATTAAAGGTCCTTCAGTTTTAAACAGAATTAGCCCTAAGCGGTACTTTTTTCTTGTAGACTAACATCTCTGAGTTGGCTTATTGAGTCATAACATTCCGGAGAAACCCTTTACTAGAGAAAAAAAAAACGTTCAGGATTGTATAATTCCATGCTCCGGGTTTTAAAATGCGTATTTCACATTCAAAATTGTGTAATATATTGCGGTTCCATTTACCAAAATAATGCAATTCCATATTGAGGGAAATTGAAATCTCATCATCTTCAGGTTAGGAAAGGAAACTCAAAATTGAGCATTTCATATTGACTCCAGAACTTGTGAAATTCGTAGAACAGGATGAACTAACAAGTTGCTGACTGATATGCGAAGGTTCAGTTATGCCTTCTTCGTAACGGTTCGATTTTGCAGATGAAACGCAATTCCATATTGAAAGAAATTGATATTTCATCATCTTCGGGACACGTTCGACACGTAAGGAATTCTGAGATTTCGGTTCGACTGTTCGAAAATTGTATATTTTTTTCTTGCTTTATTGAACGCTAATGAATTGCGAGCATGATTCATTTTAGTGAGTTACCTTGAATAAAAATCATGCTTGATCAACAATATATGAAATTCTTCTGACTCTTGTGAATTATTTTCGAAAATCGTAGAACAAGATGAACTTACAAGTT
Source organism: Neuroterus valhalla (assembly GCA_011762715.2). Lineage (NCBI taxonomy): Eukaryota > Metazoa > Arthropoda > Insecta > Hymenoptera > Cynipidae > Neuroterus > Neuroterus valhalla. The sequence goes on from WSXT02240176.1 coordinate 14,215, forward strand.
GCTGACTGATATGCGAAGGTTCAGTTTGGCTCTCTTTGTAACGGTTCGATTTTGCAGATGCAAAATCGAATCTATTTCTCAAAAAAAAAAATTTGTAAGATAGGTTCCCTTTTTCAGCTCTCCACCTTTTTTGAAAACTCATGTGCCTTGGAATTTATTCAGTTCCTTAAATATTTTCATTGTATAAAATTAAATTATTCTTGATGAAGGTCCATCATTTCTCTCAAAAATCGATTTGATTGAATTTAAGTTTTTCTTTGTTTGAAGCTGAATTTTTTTTTTCATTTTGATAGGAGCAATTTGTTTTTCAACTGAAATTTTTACATATTCCAATCGGAAATTTCATAGTTGTAGTTGAAAATTCATTTGTTTGAGTAAATTCACAATTTGAGCATTCAAATTTCGGTTTACAATAATTAATCTTTTTCTATTAAGAATAATTTATCTGTTTGGGAATTTAACTCTTTTAATTTATGATTTTTTTTTTATTAAAAAAACTCTTATGTTTGGTATGAAATCGGGTTTTCAAACTTAGAATGTTACTGTTCCCTTTTCGATTGAAAATGATTTTTTTTCTCTTTGTTTTCAGTTCACAATTAAACTATTTTGTTGAAACATTGTATTTTTTTTGTTAGAAAATTAATCTTCCTATTTGAAAATAATTCTTCTTGTTTGAATATTCATGTTAGGGTTGACCCCCAGGATAATAGTATTCTTCGTTAGGTTCATTTCGTCAGTACCATCGGGGTTAGTCTTTTTGGAGAGTTGTATTTCCCTTGCAGGGTTCGGTCAATATATTCTTATGTATATGTAGATAAATATACCACACCGGAATTTTTAATAATTTTTTTTTTCTTAATCGGGTCGGTATCCCTAGTTCAGAATCTCGATTTCAGGTTCCATTATGATGGTGTCATCGTCCGAGGTATCGACGTTCACGAGTATCGTAACTTCTTCGGGCTCTTGACGCCTGACTATGTGGTTTGGGTGATTTTCCTCTAAGAAGGCGCGCCTTCTCAGTTGTAAGGCCTCCTCTAATTCGAGATCTATCACTATTGGCTGGGGAGCCGTAGTAGCAGGAGCAAGAGTAGGTGGCCCTTGCACTGTTCGAAGGGTTGGTCGCACTGTGCACACGGAAACTATCTTCTTTCCGGCGAAACCGAGATTGCGATATAGGGCCAAACTGAGAGATTTGGTAGGGTTATGATGTTTCCTTCCGGACCGCTTTCCTCTTTTGGAAGGGGGTCCTGACGGGTCCCTGTCGCCTGGGGAGTTCATGAGGCATCCAAAATTAGGCAGGGAATTTGCAATGTTCGATTGACGAAAATAGTTACCCACTGGGTTCCCTCATTTCTATATTACAGGTTCGGGAACCTTCGGCGCTGCAACGGCCGAGCAGATACTCGAGGCCAGAGCTGACGAATGTTTGGGAAAATCCTGACCGAAGCTATGCAA